>CAUYON010163772.1:0-18643 GCA_963573935.1 Arctocebus calabarensis | reverse complement strand
TCTTCTTTGTAGGTTTGGGAGCATTGGAAAGCTTTGTCTTCGATGTCAGAAACCCTTTCTTTTGCTTGCTCCATTCTGTTACTGAGGGATTCTACTGTGTTTCTCAAATCTTTAAGGGCTGCAACTTCTTGTCTCAATGTGTCAAAATCTTTGGTCATTTGAACTTTGAATTCCTTGACTTCTTGAGACAATTTTTGAAATGCTCCCAGAATTTCTAATTCCAACTTTTCCTCTGTTTTATCGATCTTGTTTGCAATCCAAATTCTGAATTCGATTTCTGACATCTCAGCCTTCTGTTTATACATAGGATCATCATTTGTGCCTGCCAAATTGTTCCTTGCGGGGGGTTGATCTACTCTGGTTGTTCATGTTTCCAGAGCTTTTCCGCTGATTCTGCCCCATGATTATTTTGCACTGTTTGGCTGGATGGGCAGATAAGGATAGTTGGGTTGGGGGTTCTAGTAGCAGTGATTGACCAGTCCTTTGTCTGAAAGCTGGGACTGGTATCTGTACCTTTTCCCCTAAAGTTTTGCCAAGGACCTGTACAGTGCTACTGCCTGCAAAACTGTGGATCTTCTTGGTGTGGTGGGGTTAAGTGGCTGTGTCTTATTTTCAGGTGGTCTCTGTCTTACCCTAGAGAATCAGTTACTCTGTGTTGGAGTCTGAGCTGTAGAGAAATACCAGTAGTTAGGTCACCACACTCCCCCACAGACAAAAAAAGGAAAATCAAACTTTCCCACTACCAAACACCCAGGGTACCACTTTGGAAAGTCCTTGGGTGATTGGCCCAGTTGAAGAGGTCCCAATCAATTGCCCCAGCCAGCACCAGCCTCAAATAAAAGAGTAGAAAAATCTCTGGCAACTAGATAGCAGGAGTCTGCTGGTAGCTCTAGTATAACTCATTCTGGTGTTCTGTGAGCTTAGGAGGCCCCCCCCAGCAAGTAAATTAGTCTGTGGAGGTTGATGCCTCCTTCCCCACCTTGCCCCTCTGTCACACCCAGTCTTTGGTAACCCTGCAGGGCTGTGATCCAGTTCCCTCCAATGAGCAGATGCTCCAGAAGTTTGTGCCTGCTTGGGTCACAGGGGGGTCTGTGGCTCCTCAGCCAGTCCACCAGACTCTGTCACTGTTTGGCAGGGGGAGATGAGGCCTAACAACCTGGGTACTTGATAGGGGCTGGGGCGATTCACTCAGTTCCAGCCCCGTCCCTGATTGATGTTGCTGATAGAACAGAACAAGTTTGCAGAATTTTTCCCTAGTGGGTCAGACGATGGGCTGCAAATAGGTTTCACTCAGTCTGTGAGTTCCAGCCCTTTGTCTCAGCTTTCATCCCCTGATGGCCAGGTACGTCTGAAGCAGAGTAAAGCTGTTTCTGCTGGGCTTTCTCAGCGCGTGTATTCTAATCCTCATGCTCTGCCCCAGCCGGTACCACCTCAGGCATACCCCTCAGGACTGCTCTGTGGTGGCTGCCACCGAAGAAGCCACCCAGCTTCCCCTGGCCACCCAGAGAGACTGGGAGTGTCTCCTCAAAACATCCCCAGGGGTGCGAGCCTCACTGCCATTGTTTCTGCCACTGCGGCTGCTGCTCTGTGTCTCAGGGGATTGCCTCTCCAGATTCGGCCTTCTCTTGGCTCACCTCTCACCACTGCCGAGCCAGATAATTAGCACAGATCATCAACAGTCCACGCCCTGTCCACAACCCTCGAGAAAATGTCCAAGAATCTGGACTGCATTGGGGACAGACCTCCAGACCTCAGGGTGAGAGTGGAGGGGAGTGCCAGGAGTTCAAACTTGCAGGTAGAGAATATATACAGTTTTAGTGCCGTGGCACTCTAGTAGGTGTAGGAGGTCAGGTTTTTAGAGGGTCTCTCCTGTGGGGTAGAGTGGGAGGATGTCAGAATTCTGCTCGCTTGTTTGTATGGAGGTATGGAGTATGCTGCAAGCCATTCTCATGGGGGAGGGGACTCCCATCCACTTGGCAATGTGTTTGGTACCTTTTGTTTGTATCCTTGGGGTCGTAGGTCACTCCAGCAGGGTTGATGTGCATTCTTCGACACTCTCTTTTGGCTCAGATCCAAACCATTGGCTTTCTGGCTAAATTTCTGTCCTTCAACTCTCCTTCTGGACAGGAGCCTCTGTGGAAAGCTGGCTACAGACTGCCATCTTGGCTTCTCCTCTAACTTCACTTTTCTACTTTTTTTTTTTTTTTTGAGACAGAGTCTCACTATGTCACCCTTGGTAGAGTGCTGTGGCATCACAGCTTGCAGCAATGTCAAACTCTTGGGCTTAAGTGATTTTCTTGCCTCAGCCTCCTGGGGAGCTGGGAGGTGAGGTGCAGGTGTACACCATAACACTCGGCTATTTTTTTGTTATAGTTGTCATTGCTGTTTAGCAGGCTTGGGCTGGGTTTGAACCTGCCAGCCCTGTTGTATGTGTCTAGTGTCCTAACCACTATTCTACTATTTAAAACAGTACAGTTACACACAACCAGGAGCAAAACTGTTGCTAAGTTTGTGACTGGTTCTTAAACAGAAATTACTGGGTTAAAGAATGTGAGCAACACTGTCGATACCTTACACTGCACAGAAGACTTCCCTTTTCTGGTCTTTCTTTGTTGCTATTTCATATGAAATATTTTGCAAATAATACCCTAAAGCAAAGGTAAGACTTTGTATTACATGTTAATTCCGTGAAAATTACTGTCTATAGAAATGGATGATATAAGGTATCAAAGAAGAATCAAAGAGGAAGCAAAAGGGAACATGGGTAGAAAACAAGATGATTATGTGATGTGAAGCCTGAATGGCAGAGGTGAGCAAGCTTGGATGGATGTTTGCTGGATGAATGTGGCTTGCTTCTTTTTAATCTGTAAGTATGATTTCCTCCTTGCCATATAGCAAAATTTGGAATAAGGTAATTGTCTAAAGTTGTTGATATATTTAATTTTCTTGGCAGGTAAGTGGAACTTCATCAATAATTCCTGCCAGAATATCTTCTTAATTAACTCTGTGAAAGATGAGCTTAAATGCTGTAACTTCACAGAGGAAACGCAGAATGGTTAAATGAGTGTTTCAAGAACTCTGATAGAATCAAGAATTTATTTTACAATTAAATTGCCATTACCTTTCTCACCTAGTTATTTCTTTTTTTGTAGACATATAGGCTAGCAATTAGAGATTTAAGTACAGCTATCAAGATGGACAAAAAAAGTTACGCAGCATTTTATAACAGAGCATTATGTTACACAAAGATAAAAGAACTTCAACTGGTAAGATGACAATTTTAGTAAACAATACATGCAAAGCATTTAATAAATAATGTGTGTTCAACACTTTGTTGAATTCAATTAGCAATGAAAAAGCAAATGTTAAAGCATTTGTGCACATGTTTAGAACATTTGTAATGTATTACTCTTGCTATAATTTTTGAAAATAACTCCCATGGAAATGCACACACACAAAACTTGAGAAACTGAAGAACTATCTAAAAGAATATTTAATAATTTCTTTGTTTCTTCTCATCAAAGTTTTTTATATGATTTCTGTAATAAGTCAAATGAAAAATAAATTTCAAAATGTTTATGTAAACATTTAAATGCAAGTATCAATTAAAATATATTACATATATATTTTATCATTTGAATAAATATTTCTACTACATTTATCATTTGAGTAAATATTTCTAGGGATACATTGTGTGCAGAATTTTTTCTTTTTCTTTCTTTCTTTCTTTTTTTTTTTTTTTGAGATAAAGTCTTGCTCTGTTGCCTGGGTTAGAGTACAGTGACATCTCTATAGGCCACTGCAATTTCAAACCCCTGGGCTCCAGTGACCCTCCTGCCTCAGCTTCTGGAGTAGCCATGGCTACAGGAATATGCTACCATGTCTGGCTAATTTTTCAGTGTTTTTGCAAGATGGGGGTCCCCCCATATTGCTTAAGCTTGTCTCAAACTTCTGCCCTCAAGCAATCCTTTAGTCTCAGCCTCCCAAAGTGCTAGGATCATAGGCATGAGCCTCTGTGCCTGATCATATGCAGAATTTTAAAGCAGTGAGCACTATCAGTATTGTTGCTTTAGGATTTCAACATTAGCTAGCATAGCTCATGTAGGGTTTTAAAAAAGTTTTTATTTTTAATTATTGTGGGTACATAATGGTTGTATATTGATATTGTGATATACACATACAATGTGAATTGACACATTAACTGCCATGTAAGCTGTATTTAACTGACACTAATTTTGAGACTGGGGCCTCGAGAAGCATATGTAACCCAGGTGTCTCTTGACCTATCTTGACCACAATCCATTGTGGCCTTTTGTGTGGCAGTTTTAAATCAGGGAACTGGGGTATCAGTCACCTCAGGCATTTATCATTTCTTTCTGTTAGGAACATTCCAATTCCCCTGTTTTAGTTATTTGAATGTATACCCTTATTGTTGATGTAGTCATTTTGTTGTGCTATCAAATATTGTTCATTGTATCTAACTCACTAATTTTCACAGTCATCAGCCATCCTCACTCTGTCTCCACCTCCCTTCCCAGTCTCTGGAAACCATCAATTTCTACTCTCTGTCTCCATGAGATTAATCGTTTTTGAATACTTAGCTCCCACAGATAAGTGAGAACATACAAGAGTTGTCTTTCTGTGGTTGGCTCATTTCACTTGACGTAATGTCTTGAGTTCTATCCATGTCATTGCAAATGGCAGGATTTCATATTTTATGGCTATATAATACTCCATTGAGTATATCTACCACAATTTCTTTTTGCCCTTTTATCTGTTGACCCACACTTAGGTTGATTCCAAATCTTGGCTCTTGTGAATAGAGCTGTAATAAAGATGGGAGTGCAGAATTGTTTTCATTATACCGAATTACCCCCCTTTGCTGTGGGATTGCTGGTCATATGATAGTTTTAGGATTTTTTTTTTTTGTAATTGTAGTTTTTTGAGAAACTTCCATACTGTTCTCCACAGTGGTTGCACTAATTTATATTCCCACTAATAGTGTACGAGGGTTCCCCTTTCCCCACATCCTTGCCTGCATTTGTTATTGGAGTGAGATGGCATCTTATTATAGTTTTGATGTGAATTTCCTTGATGAATAATGATACTGAGCATGTTTTTGTATTCCTATTGGCCATTTGTATGTCTTCTTTTGAGAAATGTCTATTCAGATCTTTTGCCTATTTTAAAATCAGATTATTTTATTTTTTTCCTTATGGAGTTGTTCCAGCTCCTTATACCTTCTAGTTATTAATACCTTGTTGGATAGTTTGCAATTATTTTCTCCCATTCTGTGCATTGTCTCTTCACTCTGTGGACTGTTTTCTTTGCTGTCCAAAAGATTTTTAGTTCAATGTGATCTTATTTATCTAATTTTGTTTTGGTTGCCTGTACTTTGGGGTTATTTCCCAAGAAGTCCTTGCCCAGACCAATGTTCTGAAGCATTTCTCCAATGCTTTCTGTTTGTACTTTCAAAGTTTCAGGTCTTAGATTTAAGTCTTTAATCCACTTTTTATTTGATTTTTATATATGGTAAGAGATGAGGGTCTGGTGTCATTCTTCTGCATATGAATACCCAGTTTTCCCAGCACCATTTATTGAAGGGACTGTCCTTCCCTGCTGTATGTTCTTGGTGCATTTATTAAAGATAAGTTCACTGTAGATGTATGGATTTATTTCTGGTCCTCTATTCTGTTCCATTGGTGTATGCGTACCATACACCAATGGTACACATGTACCAAACCATGCTGTTTTGGTTATTACAGCTCTGTTGTATAATTTGAAGTCAGGTAAGGTAATTCCTCCAGTTTTGTCCTTTTTGCTCAGGACCTTTTTCTCAGGTCCTATCCTGGACCTTTCATGATTCCATATAAACTTTATGATTTTTAAAAAATTTCTGTGAAGAATGTCATTGGCATTTTGATGGTGATTGCCCTTAATCTGTAGATTGCTTTGAGTAGTAAGGCAAGTGGATACTTTTTTGTTTAGTCCTCAGATCACACGTGTAGCAGGGAATTTGGAGTGATGGTTTCGAGCACCAGGGACCAGTGACTTAACAGCTGCCAGGACCCCAAATAATTTCATCCAATCTATCCATTTTACAGATGAAGAAATGGAAGTAGGGAGAGGTTAGAACTCACCTAGGTCAAAGAGTGAGTGTTAAGCCTGTATTGGGTTTAACGAGTTGCTTGCTTCTGGGCTCACAGTCTCTAGGTGGCTTTGTAAAACCTCCCAACCTCCAGCACATGTACTGGGTGTCATTAGACACTGTCTCCTCCTCTTCATCTGCCTCCATCTGTTTCTCAGCATTCCTGCCACCCTGAGCTGAGAAAAACCAGGTCTGCAGAAAATGCACTCAGGCTTTCTCCCAAGATGTGGCTTCAAAATACTAAGCAAAGGCGAATTCTGGGTCTAGCCCTCTATGTTAAAGAAGATAGTTGCCAGTTACCACTTATTTAAATGGGATTCTTGTGTGACAGGTACTGGGTTAAATACTTTACAGACATACATTCAAAACATTTTTAAGTGGACCTTTACAATATGATCTGTTTTTCAAGTATTATAGCAGAATTGACTAAGTGTTTTAAAGTATTCTTGAACTGCTACATAGTATCAGATTGTTTTATATAAGAGTATAGGGAAAAAAACAATATGATCAGTTTTTAATTTCCCAGTTTTTCAGGTAAGGAAACTGAAGCTTACTGTTTAATAACTTTCCCAAGACAGAAAGGCTACTATTAATAGCAGAGGCATGATACAAACTCAGAATAGGCCATGGCCCTGCCATGATCCATCTTCTTAATCAAAAACTCTTTGTTCCCATCCAACCCCTACCCTCATTGACCCTCATGAGACCTTATTTCCCAGATTTAGTTTTCTTAGGTGTCAAATATTCAGTTATTTAGCAGATGTCTAAGGTATCAGACATACTTTGGTGTAAAGGAAAAACTAGACAATTGTGGATAACATTCTAGGTTTTGTTATTTTTTATAAATATTATTAATTATGTTTACAGCCCTGGAAATGTTCATTTATAGTTACTTATGCCATGGTATATATCTAGGATCTTTAATTGCACAGTTTTTTAGACACTTGAGTGCCCAAATCAGGAAACACTAGTGGAGGACAAATGAGCAAATACTGTGTGCCATTTTCAGTTAGCAATCACAACAGACATGTAAGATTTGGCCCTTTTCTGACCAAGCCATATGGCTCTTTTGGACAAAATGTTCAGTAGAAAAACGAGTTAAGAGACTGAGCTCCAATTCAAATTTAAGATGCTTCTAGTACCTGGTGCAGAGTAGAAACTAGTTAAAATCTTGCTTATTGAATGAATGGTGAGAAAAGATAAAAGCAGCGATTATTTCTTAGTTTAGGCTGTCTTTTAAAAACAATGACTATACCTATCAAAATATTTGAGGTAACTTTCCTACATGTTTTATTAAGGTCCATTTTCACTGATTTGTGATTTATTCATTTGATAAAAATTTCTCAAATGCTTATGTGCAGACATGATGCCTGTGACTGGGCTTAAAATGGTGAATTAAATGCATTAACTGTGCCCTCATCCAGCTTATATTTGAATCAGGAAGACAATAAAGCACTAAAAAGAAATCACGTTTTAAATGGTAATCACATCAACTGTCATTTGACAAAACTACCAAGTAGGGAAACAGTGTTGACTCTCTTCGTTCCAACTACTACGCAGATGAAAGTGTGTGAGGTGACTCTCAGATGACATGTGAAGTGCAAACACAGAGTGCTCCCCTTATTAAAACAGGGGCAGTGGCCATAATTTCAGCTGAAGGGGCCCTTCAAATCTTACCTCTGATTATTTTGGCCATCTATTATTAGACAAACTAAAGAACTAACTACTAGTTTGGACATGAACACCTTTGTCCATGGCCTATGAAGTAAGGCTCTAAACAGTTGAGTCTGCGTTGCAAATAATTACTTCATTTTTAGGCATTAACAGATTATGGAGTTGTGCTGCTTCTTGATGCTGGAGAAACTATAACATTAAACACTTTCATCAACCGTGGACTCATCTACTCAGAACTAGAGCAATATGGCTTTGCCTTAGAGGTGAGCTGACCTGTTGATGTGTAAAAATGAGCCCTCTTGATCTTTTTGCACATTCACTTCTGAAAACTAGTGAACAAGTTCTTACTGCTACCGACAGGCACTATTGATGACTGATAAGTCAACTTTAGCAAAATTGTATTAAAATACTTGTGTGACTAATATTATAATCTTTGCAAAAAGTGTGTATTTTTACTTTTTTAAATTACAGATAATCAATATATAAAAAATTTCTAAGTTAAGACTATCATGATTTTACCTAAGGGTGTACACAGAAAGCTCAACTATTTAGAAAATAAAAGGATCTATGAATAATTTACCTTGTTGTTCTTGGATAGCTCTCATTCCACAATTTTCCTCTTTTCCCATTGAAAATGTATCAAAATAAACCTGTTTCAGAGAGGGCAAGACGTACTTGTTTAGAATGGGCTACTGGGAATAGGCTTTTAAATTAGTGGAAACAGGCACGCAGAATCATAATAGAAGAAAGTACAAGCAATTGAAAAGAAACAGGTGGTTTATTTTTTTTCCAATTTTTTTTTTCTGTTGCCCTGGGTTGAGTGCCATGACATCATTATAGCTCACAGTAATGTCAATTTCTTGGTATCATCCTCTTGCCTTAGCTTCAGCCTCCCCAGTAGCTAGGACTATAGGTGCCTACCATGACACCCCGGCTAGTTTTTCTATTTTTAGTGCAGAAGGGGATCACACTTTGCTGCAGACTGGTCTTGAACTCCTGAGCTCAAGTGATCCTCTCATCTTGGCCTCCCCGAGTGCTAGGATTACAGCCATGAGTGACCGAGCCCAGCTGAAGCAGATGGTTTAAAATATATTTCATTGTAGGATAATTAACATTCATTATTCTCATTTTTAACTTTTTATTCTTATTGTCCACTTTACAGTAACTTTGGAATTAAGATTGTGAAACACAGGGCATCAGTTGGGTGTAGTGGTGGAGTCCTGTGGTTGTCACTACTTGGGAAACTGAGGCACACACACACAAATCCTTCCTGGAGAAATATTTGGAAGCATGGTTGATTAGGTTTTATTTGATTAGATATAAATATTTCTAGTCGTTTCTAAATAGTTGCATTTAGTATCAAAACATGCTTTTCAAATCTGAGAGGGGAAGCCATGGGTACAGAATGGTCTGTGGCAAGTGGCTCCTCCTCCAGCAGGACCTCAGGGGCCTCAGCGTGACCCCATTGTTCCTTCTTCCACCTGGACCCACGATAGCCCCAAACCCATCCTACCTCACTAAGATGGGGACCTCTTCCCTCTGCTACACTAGGGAACACGCAAGGAGAACAAGGAGAAAGCAGAAGGGGTTTGTGGTTAGCTAGCGCCCCCCGAGTTGGATGTTGCCTTATGGGTCCCTGAAAGGCCGGTGTCTCACCTCCCTGCAGCAGGAAGGAGCGAAGCTGGGAGGGATTTCCCTTTGCCACTGCAGGGGCCAGTGCAGTTCCTTAGCTCCACCTCAGGACACCACACCCCAAACCGCCTGTGCAGATTCCCGTTGAAGCACGTTTTCTGGAAAAAAGCAGCTGTTTTTATTCTTTCATAGGTTCTGAATTCTTTTTAGAAATCGCCTTCTCACATTATAGCAGTTGTTAAAATCCATTTACATCTCATGCATATATAGTGCCTTGCAATTGACATGATATTTTGTTTTATAGATATTAAATATTTTATTTATTTATTTATTTATTTACTTTTGCAGTTTTTGGCTGGGGCTGGGCTTGAACCTGCCACTCCCGGCATATGGGACTGGCGCCCTACTCCTTTGAGCCACAGGCACCGCCCTAAATACGCTATTAATTCAAGTTTAGTGATGTTCTTATTTTATCTCTAATACCTCTGTAGGATGTTGAAAAGTTATAAGCTTCAGACAATGTCTCCAGTGTCTAATAAAGGACAGTGCTATGAGACACTGTGGCAACATCTCTCACAAACTTAGCACCTTTCAGGTGGCGCCTGTGGCTCATCGAGTAGGGCGTCAGCCCCATATACCGAAGGTGGCGGGTTCAAACCCAGCCTCGGCTGAACAGCAAAACAAACAAACAAAAAAATAGCTGGGCGTTGTGGCGGGCGCCTGTAGTCCCAGCTACTCGGGAGGCTGAGGCAAGAGAATCATGTAAGCCCAGGAGTTGGAGATTGCTGTGAGCTGTGTGACACCACGACACTCTACCGAGGGATGTATAGTGAAACTCTGTCTCTACAAAAAAACAAAAACAAAAAAATTAGCACCTTGCAATCTTTTAAACAATCTCTTCCCCAGGGCCATTCAGATCCTTCCCAGCTGATTTCTGTAACTTCAAATCTTTCCATTCCTCCCTCCCAGTAGGCCTTTTGCATCCTGGGACACCTACTCACCAGAAGGGTGGATTCAGAGGGAGGAGCAGCCTTAGCGAATTCACACAGAAGGCCTAGTTGTGTTCTGTCCCCTGCCGGCCCCCTGTCTGTCCCATAGGCATGTAACTTCCAAGACTCTCTCCAGAGAAGTCTCTGGTGGTGTTTGCTGGGAATAAACAATAAAAAGAACGTAAATGAGAAACTCATTACACATAGAAGGGCAAAAACCATGGGCAAAATCCTTATTCTTGAAGTGGAGATGAGCACTACGGGACTCCGAGTGCATTAGCAATAGAGGGTTCCCTGTGCGTCAACCATTCTTACTTGGTGTGATACTGCAAAGGAGAAATTAAGTTGTAGAAAGATGTATATTTTTATGCTTGTGTTATTGACGTGGCTCCACATAATCATGGTGGAGTCAAAGTTAGAAGGACGTTTAAGAAATCACATGAGATAATGTCGCAAAATTAACAAAAAGTTACATGACTATTTCAGGATTTTAAAGAAGCCATACTGATGAACGAGACTAACGTGAGCCTTTGTCAAGCTGCCGCCATGTGTCATCACAGGTATGGAGTGCACCCAGCATGTGTAATTAGAGTCCCACGAGGAAGCCAGGAGGGAACAGAAGGAATAGGGGAAGATGTGAATGTGACAAAGTATAAAAATGGGAGGGACACAAAGAATTTTCTGTGTGGACATGGGGAACCACACGTAGTGTGTCATCAACACTCTTCTGCCTTCCAGTAAACTGGTTTTCGCAAAATTAGCAAGTAAATACCTGCACCATGGCATTAGAGGGTATCGCCTTGACCCAAGCCTACAGTGGAAGGGACCTTGGTAATAGAGTAAAGTTACACATACTTGCAGTATGTAAGCATAAAATGATTTGTTTTGTTCACGAAATGGGACTAACCTTTATAATGAATGCAAAGAGAGGGGGACTTCAAAAAAATTATATGTTCTCAAGAAAATCTTGCATTTACAAGACACAATTGTAAATCTAATATTATGTGGACCAATGCTAGCAAACATCTACAAATCACAGCAAAATCTACAAAAATCGTGGTACTTAAAGCACGATTACTTCTTTCTCAGATTATTATAGAAATAAGTCAGTTACAGAAAGGACTGAAGAGAACACTAACTTAAGGTTCAAATGCAGATGGTTGGTTTTAAGTACACCCTGAGTTAGCACCATAGTATAGAGACTTGACTAACCATAATGTTTACATATATGTCTGAAAATTGGTTTGGGGGCATTTTGATTTTAAAATCATAGATGTTCAATAGGCGAGGATTTTAATGTGGGCTAAAATATATTTGGTTAAGTCATACTTGATAGCATTTTTTTTTTTTTTGAGACAGAGCCTCAAGCTGTCACCCTGGATAGAGTGCTGTGGCATCACAGCTCACAGCAACCTTCAATTCCTGAGCTCAAGCGAGTCTCCTTCCTCTGCCTCCCAACTAGCTGGGGCGCCACAACGCCCGGCCATTTTTTTTTTTTTTTTTTTTTTGGTTGCAGCCATCATTGTTGTTTGGCCACCCCGGGGCTGGATTTGAATCTGCCAGCTCAGGAGTACGTGGCTGGTGCCTTAGCCCGCTGAGCCACAGGCGTCAAGCCTATAGCATTTTTTATAGCATTTTTTTTTTAAATGAGAGAAGCCATAGCAGTTAATTTTGAGGATGAAATTAGAATAGTTCACACATTACATAGACTAGGCAGTTTAGCAAATAGAACGTAGTTTGAATTATTTAGGAAATTGATGTTCTTTTTTCCCCATTTAGAACATAGATAGTATTAGCGACATTTTCCTACGAAAGTTAGATTTTTTATTTTATAAACAAAATGTAAATATATTAGAACTTCTGAAGGTGCCTTTGTATTAAAAGGCCTGAACTGGTCTTAGACCTTTACTTTACACAGACAGCAAAATGTGGTCACACCATTGTCTATTTTAATCCAGGGCCTTCGTACAATCCATCTCTTTGTGTAATTGTCATTCTTAAGAAGACATGGAATAATGATGACTGATGTGTTTGTTTTGCTGGGTGGGAGCAGGCCAAAAGTGTCTGAGGTCATTGCATTCTGCTAAAACTAAAAACAGACTCCAAAATTTCTCTCAACCTCACTCCTATGTTTAGCAACCATTAGAGTCAGTAAATTTCTTTATGTGTCAGTTCACAGTCTCTTTTATGAAAGGTAATCACTGGGTATATACAGCAGAGCCTCCTTAAGCCAGCACTGCTCTGCAATTCCTACTAAGCAACTTTCATCATTGAACTTGAATCTCTTTTGTTCTCTAATAAGGGTAGAATTTAAATCAATAGGAAAGCCCCCAAAACTCAGAGTCCCAATTCCATGGGTTTTGAGTTTTAAAAGTTTTACTGAATTTAACTGTAAGGAATGTTTAGTGATTGGTTGTATTTAGTTCAGGAAAAATATTCTTGCTTTTCATGGTGAGCTAATAATACTTATATGATAGCTGTGCAGTTTATAGCTATGGGGATTCACTTTTGGTGTCGTACAGTGGAGAAAGTAAAAATTTTCTCATTTGGAAAAGTTTTAAAAAGGAATAAGATTTTAATTTTTAGGGCTTTGATCTTTAATCTTGTGGGGTTGCAGACTTGTGAAGTATCCTTTGTATATCTCTTTTTCTCACTCTTGCGGTTGCTAGGAGACGACATTCCTTAGGCTTGAATATCCCACTTGTTGCCCAATGGAGTCCCCAAGAGTATTATGGTAGAGTTAATTTTTAGAGCTCTTTGAGGAAGCCACCTTAATATTTAAAAAAAAATAGTATCAGAGGGAGATTACTCAGAGATATATATCCCATGCACTTTTTACTTCAAGCACATTTTATTTCACTGTTCTCATATTTGCATAAAATATTTTTGAAACTTTAACTCTGCAAGCCAGTTTCTTTCATTTGGGGAGAGATTCGTGATTTATTTTTACAACTCAGTAGGGGATATCTGGTCATGTATGGAAGGTGCAGTGGGTCTCTGTGTCCCTGGCCTGGTGGCCAAGCTCAGCACACGATCTCTCATTAATAGGACATAGTCATGAGAATATGTGACTTCAGTAAGTAACCCCATTGCTTCAGATTCATATGAACACATTTTATTTTAGAAAAACTCATTTAATATACTTTCATATTTGTAAACAATGCTTACCATTTACATCTCAATGCACAGGTATCCTGATTTAACGTAGAAAATCTGCCACATTTTTCCAGTGGGTAAAGCCATGTGGTTACTTAAGAAGCACTTGAACCTGTAGGACACTGTCATAGACACATCTTCAGAGAAATGTTGTTGCTGTTTCTACATGGAATTTGTTTCACCTTTTGAAAGCTGGGAAGTCTCTCTCTTTAGCATTGCACTTTCTCTGGACTTGGTTTTAGTAATTGTCAGCTTTGAGGAGCTTGCTACATGTCTTTCAAGATCTTTTGCCAGCTTTAAGGTTTAAAGATTATTTACTTTGACTGAATAGATGAGATGCTCATGAAGCATTAGTGCTGATACCTTGATCAGTAAAGAAAAATAGCTTCAGTTACTGTGTTTGGGTAATTCACAACTTACGCCACATATTGGTGAGTTTCCATTCACTACTTTGTTTTTATTTTTACTTTGTGTTCTTTTAATTGGTTAGGCCATACAAAGGGAGAGATTATATTTTAGAAACCATAAATTAGAATATGTACTCACAAAAGATTTTTAATTTCTATAGGTAAGAGGAGGGCAGTGGGTATGATGCAATATGAATGTCACTATAATAGGAGACTTTGAATGATTTATGGAGAACACACAAAAAAATGGAGATTTCCTTGGAAATTTCAGTTTACACAGTCAGCGTAGGTGGGTGTCACAAGTGAATACTTCAGTATTCATAGATGAAAAATATTCAGCACAAGGAAATCTATCAACTAAGTGCATTTACACAAAATGATTATGGGCTAATAATTCCTGATAAAGAATTCATTACATTGTGTTTAGAGTTGTTGGTATAATATAGTGAAGAAGGGCACTTGGAAAAGCAAAGGAACTTTTACTTCTTCAATAGTGCTACTTGTGAGGAAAGAGGAATGCTATTTCAGTGTCGACTGCTTGGGAAGGGAAATGACTCTATTTTCTGAGGGGCAATGTAAGGTGAACTCAGAAGATGCCAACTGCTTCACTTCTGTAGGTGTTAACCTTTGCCCGCATGTAGCTTTCCCAGTGTCTCATTGTTGGCTCTGATGTGATCCGCCCACAGAAGGCTTGTGGAGTTGTGTTTGCCAAACTTGGAGCAAGTATCATGAGTAACTCAATCATTTTTCACAGTATAGACAATCATTAAAAATATTACGGGATCACACTGGGAGAAACTGAATTGCTTTTCAGTTTCAAAATGAATTCTTTCTCAAACCTTCTAAATACATCAAAGAGAAAGTCTCAGCTAAGAGTCCGTCTTTAACAACTTTCTATAACCGATCTTTGTAACAGATGGTGCAGCCCCTCTTCAGCTTTTCGCAGACTCCAGTTTCCAGCTCCAGTTTTATTTATTTTTAGGGTTTCCTTCTATTTACAGCAGGAGATGATAATTTTTCAGTTTATGGTATTGAAATTAAGTTATCTTTTGATATAAATTGAGTTAAGTAAAAGAAGTGAATTGACTTAAATGAAAATATTCAGGCAATGATGGTGCAGTTTTAAAGTTTGAGAAGCACTGTTGTAAGAGATATTCTTGAGTAACATCTAGGAGATGATCGTTTCTAGAACAGTTATCCTGGGTTCCATGTATTTTGTAAAGGAAAAATGAGCTACGTATAAACCTTACGGAATTTTGAAGGCTGCTTGAGAAGTAGGAAAAGACTGGAAGATGATAACCTTTCCCGGGTGAGGGTCTCTAAGCTAGATATTTTTTGCTTGCTGTTCTTTGATCCTCCTAACAACCTTGAAGAATTTGTATTAATTTGCATGCTCTAGCTCAAGTCTGAAGTCCAAGCCTTTCTTCTAGCCACACTGTTATCAACTCACTGGCTCCTGTGCACCAACCACAGGTCTGTTGTAGGTGCAGAACGTATGGCTGAGACAGCTGTGTGGAAAAGCACGGATGTTGATGTAAGACTTACCTTGACTTTGAATCTCAGGCATTTATTTACTCAGTGCTAACTTAGTATGCTATTTTCTATGCCATTTCCTGTGTACAGGCTTTTCTGAGCCATGATTTTCTGTTCATCTGTAAAATATAGATATTTATAACTAGTTTACAGAGTGTTGGAAGGATTAAATGAATAGCTCCTGCGAAGCATTTAGAAAAGTAGGTGAAAAGTAAACAGTTGCTCCATTTTGGCTGCCTCATTCTATTTTTAAAAATCCTATACTCTGTCCATGTGAATTGAGACTAAATATAATTATTAGATATGTATATGAAATGGGGAAGTGACGTTATATGCTCATGAACAAATGCTGGATTCCTTCAACAGACCTCACTGTGACCTCAAAAGGATGATTAGGGAGGATGGAGAGACAGTTATCATTTAGCTACATATGTTCACAAGTCAATAAAATAAAATGAATTTTACTTCTTTCTCTCCCACCTTTCCTGGTGTCTACAACGAAATGAGCTCCCTTAGAAAGATCTGAAGTAAGGACCTCCATCTGATGAAAATATGTTTCCTTTCATTGCATAATGAAATAGTAGATACATATATGTAAATTTATTTTTGTCTAATTTAAATAGTATATTTATCAATAATATCATATGTTTTTCTTTACTGGCAATTGATAGCTGTTAAAAACAGGTTTAAGAGTGACATTCAGACTGTCATAATTTGAAAAAAGAATTCCAGAATATTACTCCATCACATTCTGCTGTGAAAATGACTCTTACCCGCCTTCTTCCTTTTTACCAAATCTTTAAGTAACCTGTCAGGCTTCTTTAGGTCATCTGAACTTGGGTGCTTACCTTCTATTATGGATAATAAGAAGGAAAGATTTTTTTTTTTGTAAGGGAATATTCAAATCTTTATGAAAAAGTCATATACAAGAAAACATTATATGTTCTATTACCAAAATGTCTCAGTTCATCAGAAGGCGTCAAGAGTTTCTTCTTCTTTTTTTCTTTTTTTTCAGAATTAAAGAGTTTGAAGAGGCTATCCATTACTTTACCTGTGCTATTAAATTTAAACCACGTTACCTGGATGCTTATAATGGACGGGGAAATTCTTATATGAAATCTGGTGATGGTGAATTCATCAAGAAAGCCCAGAAGGACTTTCTGAAGGCAATGCATTTCGATCCATCATACATAAAAGCCAGAATTAGCTTAGGCTATAGTTTGCAGGTAATATTATTTAACATTGTTTGAGCCTTGAAAGCATGTTTTGGCCCATTACTGGTAATGAAGATAATGGCACTTCTTTGCTCATAAGAATTTACCTTTCTCTTACATAGTTTCCAGAAGGTAGTGGGGATCAGGGGTTCAATTAGTGATAGGGAGCTTGCTTGGATAAGCCTGGGGAAGGATCTTGTATGCTAGTCCCAGATGAGGAGCTTTCCAATTGGAGTTTCTTTAATGTCTGCACCCCTCCCTACCCTGCCCCTACATTTACAAATAACTTTTAAAATTTGCCTGATAAATTTGACATATGAGAATCTGGCTAACATTTGTTTTATTGGCTTATACCTGGGCTATGTAAGTTTTATTCTATCTATCGTATTATTATTATTTTTTTAATTTTTATTAAATCATAGCTGTGTACATTAGTGCAATTATGGGGCACAATGTGCTGACATCATATACAATCTGAAATATTTCATTGAACTGTTTAACATAGTCTTCATGGCATTTTCTTAATCACTGTATGAAGACTGTTCTGCATTTAGTAAGTTTCAACTGTACCCTTCTAAGATGCACCGTAGGTGTGATCCTACCAATCGCCCTCCCTCCGCCCCCCCCTCCTCTCTCCTCCCTTGCCCTTTTCCCCATATTCTTGTGCTATAATTGGGTTATAGCCTTCACATGAAATCTACAAATTAACTTCATAGTACGGTTGAGCACATTGGATACTTTTTCTTCCATTCTTGAGATACTTTGCTAAGAAGAATATATTCCAGCTCCATCCATGTAAACATGAAAGAGGTAAAGAGGCATCTTTCTTTAAGGCTACACAATATTCTATGGTATACATGTACCACAATTTATTAATCCATTCATGGGTCGATGGGTACTTGAGCTTCTTCTAACAACTTAGCAGTTATGAATTGGGCTTCAGTAAACATTCTGGTACAGATATCTTTGTTATGATGTGATTTTTGGTCTTCTGGATATACCTAGTAAAGGAATTATAGGATTGAATGGCAGGTCTATTTTTACCTCTCTAAGTATTTTCCAAACATCCTTCCAAAAGGAATGTATTAGTGTGCATTCCCACCAGCAGTGTAGAAGTGTTCCCTTCTCTCTGCATCCATGCCAACATCTGTAGTTTTGGGATTTTTGTTATGTGGGCTAATCTTACTGGAGTTAGATGATATCTCAAAGTAGTTTGATTTGCATTTCTCTGATGATTAAGGATGGTGAGAATTTTTTCATGTTTTTGTAGGCCTAGGGCCTGTCTTCTTTAGAGAAGTTTCTGTTCAAGTCCTTTGCCCACCCTGAGATGGGATCACTTGTCCTTTTGTTGCTAATACATTTGAGTTCTCTGTGTATTCTGGTATTAAACCTTTGTCGCAGGCATAACCTGCAAATATTTTCTCCCATTCTGAGGGCTGTCTGCTTGCTATACTTACTGTGTTCTTAGCAGTGCAGAAGCTTTTTAGTTTGCTCAGGTCCCAGTTGTGTATTTTTGATACTGCTTCAATTGCCTGGGGGGGTCCTCCTCATAAAAAATTCACCCAGATAGATTCCTTTAAGAGTTTTCTCTGCTCTTTCTTGTAGTATTTTTATAGTTTAATGTCTTAAGTTTTAATCTTTAATCCAGTGAGAGTCTATCTTAGTTAATGGTGAAAGGTGTGGGTCCAGTTTCAGTCTTATACAGGTTGCCAGCCAGTTCACCCAGCACCATTTGTTAAATAGGGAACCTTTTCCCCACTGAATGTTTTTAATTGGCTTGTCAAAGATCAAATAGCGGTAAGTAGCTGGGTTCATCTCTTGGTTCTCTATTCTGTTCCATTCATCTATCTCTCTGTTTTTGTGCCAGTACCATGCTGTTTTGATCACTAT
>CAUYON010163770.1:0-12460 GCA_963573935.1 Arctocebus calabarensis | reverse complement strand
AAATTAAGTCCAAAATTTTTTGGTTGCTGTTAGCTGTGATGCCCCATTATATACCAAGGGCGATACGGTGAGAATTTATCAAAAAAAAAAAAAAAAAAAAAGAAGAAGAAGAAACTTATACAATTAGAGAGATAAAAATGTGAAGAGAATTACAATTCCATATGGTAACTGCTAAAACAGAGTCCTGTCAAGCAAACTGTAAGGCAGGGGTGTCCAACCCTTTTTTCTCTCTGCTCTCTTACATTGGAAGAATAAGAGTTGTCACGGCCCACACAGTAAATACAAAAACACTAACATGAAGCCCATTAGAAAAAAAAAAGTCCATGCACACTTTTCATGATACCTGACACCACAGATAAGCATAAAAGGTCCTCCCAAAATCAGCATGTGCCCTATGGACCCCAGGTTGGAGATGTCTGCTCTAAGGGGAATGCTTAGAGAAAGAAATGTAATGAGTCACAGGTGGCTTCTGAGAGAAGGTAACACTCTCCCCTTTAGGAACAATAGGGATTTTCATGACAGATAGGTGAAACACATGACCTTCCTCAAGCTGGCAAGGTCAATGCCAGAGATGAGACTACACAGACAGACAGGAAAAGGCTGAATCAAAAAGCTCTTAAGATTCTATGTATGATACTATAAATTTTACCTTGTGGTTGTTAACAAAACCTACTTACAGATATGTGTAATATATTACATATGTATTCAAAAACAAACAAACGGGGTGGTGCCTGTGGCTCAGTGGGTAGGGCACGGGCCCCATGTACCAAGGGTGGCAGGTTCGAACCTGGTCCCAGCCAAATTGCAAACAGAAATAGCCAGGCATTGTGCTGGGCACCTGTAGTCCCAGCTACTCGGAAGGCTGAGGCAAGAGAATCGCCTAAACCCAGGAGTTGGAGGTTGCTGTGAGTTGTGTGATGCCACGGCACTCTACTGAGGGTGATAGAGGGAGACTCTGCCAAAAAAAAAAACATACGTATACACACTTAGTCAAATATATTTGGGAACATTCACAACACATATGAGCACATACATATTGGCCAAGGGACAGTCTGGATAACTGCATTTATACAAGCATTTCCCAAACTCACTTGACCTCACTTTTCCCTGAGGAAACACCTGATTCATCCTAAGAACATCTGTCAAAAAACAGCAATACTAACAATGGAGAATCACTGAGGGGTGTTAGGCAAAAGGGAAATAGAAGATACATACAGAAGATGCCAAAAACTGTTAAGAAAGGAAAAACCTGCATTAGACTTGTAGTACTCAAGTCACATTTGACTTCTGCAATTGTAAGAGGCACGCAATGTGACTTGTATTCATCTTTTTCTAACAGTGTATGTGGAGAATTAAGGAAAAAAGTTATTGAAGAGGACATAAACTTAGAATCCAGAGTCAAGTTTAAAAAAGGAATAGAGAGCTTAATTCAGAGCTACAGAGAGAAGTCATATTCAGAGGTCTCTGCGTCAAAGAAAGTACAAGGAAGTAAGGTAAAGAGGCTAGGAGAGTCAATTAGAAGAAACCCAGATTTCAGAAAGCACTTTTTGCTGTGGGCACACCAAGGAAAACTGTAACTCAGAAAAGTCCACTGGATGTCAGGGTTCACCTACGAGGCCACAGACAGATACAAATGGCAGAGCTGGGATCACATGCATAATGTCTGCCTTCAGGCCCAAGCTATACTGAAGATTTTTTATTAAATTAATAAAAGTTATACAGAAAAGAGCAAAAAGTAAATTCAATGGCAAAATAACAAAAGAAACAACTTGGAAAATGAAAAGATCAAGTATATCTTATGATGACAAACGTGAATAAGAACTTCCGCTCATCGTGGTATAGGAGCTAAGGAGGCAAATTCTGGAGAACTTTGAATTTGAATCTCAGCTTTGCCAATTAATAGGTGATTTATTTGAACTCAATATCAATGCCATACAGAAAAACTCAAAATCTGAATCCTACTTAGGTATTAAATGAATTCAACTTCAATGCCTCTCTTTTCAAACATACTGTAAATTGAACCTATCTTCCTTCAAAATTGGTTTTCCATTCCGTATTTTGATCACATTCTCCCAGTCACTAAAGTTCAGAACCTTCAAAATATCTTCTTCCCTCCTTGTCAGCACATATTCCCTCACCCCCTAAACTACCAAGCCTTGTTTTCACATCTCTTCTGGAATTCTATGACCACTGGTCTCACATTGTAACATAAAAACCTCTACTATTACCTCACACTCTGCTCTGAATGCCAAATTATCTTCCCAAAGCTCCCTTGGTTAGGAAAAAAAAAAATTTATAACTCATAAGAAGGTTCCCCAATAAGTCACCATTTTTAATAAATGTGTTTGAACTAGATCCCTGCTGGCAGCTGATATTGTTAATAACATTTTTGTCCAGGCCAGGCACAGTGGCTCACGCTTGTAATCCCAGCACTCTGGGAAGCCAAGGTGGGTGGATGGCCTGAGCTCATGAGTTGGAGACCAGACTGAACCAGAGTGAGACCCCATCTCTAAAAATAGCCGGGCATTGTGGTGGGTGCCTGTAGTCTCAGCTACTTGGGAGACTGAGGCTAAGGCTCAAGATAATCGCTTGAGCAAGAGTTTGAGCTTACTGTGAGTTGTGACACCATGGCACTCTACCAAGAGCAACAAGGTAAGACTCTGTCTCAATAAATAAATAAGTAACATTACTGTATTAAAGTGAGGGGGGGATTTCTCAGCAGAGGGGAGCGTATCAGGGCTGGTAAAGCTCCCTCATTTCCTTTCTAGCATCCCTTCTGAAACCACCACCCTCCCATGGTAAGTTTAAAAGACAGTATTAAGCCTCTTCTTGGGAATCATGAATATACAAAACAATTTTATGGAAAGAATGCTCATCACAGCATTGATCAGAAGGGAAAACAAAAACAATGAAATAATCTATGTGTTCATCAATAGGTAATTAGTTAAAAATACACACATATGGCTGATCTATGCAGTGAAATACTACAGTCATTTCTACTACTGCTGGCAATGCTAGCTAACATTTACTGAATACTTTTTTCTGCCAAGTACTGTCCTAAGCACTTTTACAAAATCATAAGCTACTCCTGTTTTTCAGTTGAGACAGAATCTCACTCTGCCGTCCCTAGTAGAGTGCAGTGGTGTCATAGTCACTGCAATCTCAAACTCCTAGAGTCAAGCAATCCTCCTGCTTCAGCCTTCTGAGCAGCTAGGACTACAGGTTCCTGCCACATGCGTCTGATTTTTCTATTTTTAGTAGAGACGGGGGTTTCACTCTTGTTTAGGTTGGTCTTGAATTCCTCAGCTCAAGCACATAAGCTGCTTCTTTATAAAAGCTGGGACACCCTCATCTGCGAAAAAAGTTCCAAAGCCTTATCTTTGTATCCAAAGACTTCCACAATTTGTCCACACCGTCCTAGGACAGCTTATAATATTTATTCATTCTCCCAACATATATGGCCTATTTATATTCACTCCAATTTTTCTGTTGATAAAACTCCTCTCTAATTTGGGTCTATTCTTCATTTCCTATCTTAGTTTCACTATCCAAATTCAGCTCATGAACTCTTCCTCCTTGAACTTCCAAGTTTTCTTGTACCCCATATCCGTACACAATCCACATTAGATTTCTCCATCCTGATCCCCGTCCAGCGAGTACACTGCACAGATCAACTGTCACCTCCCGGGAGAGGGGCACAACTGCAACCCAGACTTTAACACTGCAAAAGCAAACTACGTCACCTCACCGAATGTACCTTCATATTAACCTGAAAAAAATTCTTTTCTCTATCCTGAAGAATTTTATGGAGCTTAATCTACATTTATTGCTACATATATGTCTTGTAGGGTGTAAATATTCTGTTAACTAGATTACATATTTTTACTTAACACTTTCACAGTACTTACAACATATAGGTAATGTTCTAAGAACTTTCCAAATATTAACTCAATGAGTCATGGGTAAAATGTGTAACAACCAAAAACCCCACAATCACAAAACCTCTTTTAATTCATGGATGTCAATAACATCCTGCTGAGTCAGCTATAATTATCATCTAACTATTATAGATGTAAAAACTGAGACCCAGAGGCAGTAAGTGTCTTGGCCAAGGTCACGCAGTGACAGAGTGAGACTTCCTACCTCTCGGAAGTCTGGCTCCAGACATGAGTCATAACCACTCTGGTATGCTGCCTGCTAGGCTGAGCCCAGAGCTCTCTTAACAGTTCTCTAGTGGAAGGAGGGGGATATCACAGGATCCCTTCTCGTAACAGGCGTTCAAATATTGTTATTGTGAATAAAAACATCTATAGTGTGCCTGGGTAAAATAATGCAGGTATAACTCAAGTTACACAAGAAATGTGTTCCTAAAAGATACCTTATAAACCAAATTATTTTAACTCAAATGTGTGATATACTAGTATAACAATATTATCAAAGGATCTCTCCTAAATCTTTTTTCCTTTCCTAATGAAAAACTTAAGCCCCACTCAATGAAAAGATTCCTTCTGAATTGCAAAGCATCTCATTTTGTATATATTGTAAGTTCTTTTTTTTTTTTGAGACAGAATGTCTTCACATCATGGCTCACAGCAACCTCAAACTCTTGGGCTTAAATGATTCTCCTGCCTCAGCCTCCCAAGTAGCTGGGACTACAGGCACCCGCCACAACACCCAACTATTTTTTTGATGCAGTTGTCACTATTGTTTAGCTGGCCCGGGCTGGGTTTGAACCTGCCAGCTTTGGGGCATGTGGCTGGCACCGTAACCACTGTACTACGGGTGCCAAGCCTATATTGTAAGTTGTTAACATTTGTAGTTTCATCAACAGCAAACACTTTTAAAAATTACAATTATACTTGAGAATAAAGTGGAAAGATTTAAATTAACATCAAAATAGCAGCAAACAGTACCAGCACTGGTGGTATAGTGGTGAACATAGCTGCATTCCAAGATAGGAGAAAAGAATAAAACAAAAAACAAAAAAACAGAAGAAGGATGAAACGTTCTTTTTGTTGTTGTTGGGGATTCATTCAGAGTACAAGAAACCAGGTTACACTGATTGCATTCGTTAGGTAAAGTCCCTCTTACAATCGTCTTTTTTTTTTAAAGAGTCTCACTCTGTTACCCTGGGTAGAGTGCCATGAGATCCTCCTGCCTCAGCCTCCCAAGTAACTGAGACTACAGGCACCTAACACAAGGTCCAGTTAGTTTTTCTATTTTCAGTAGAGACAGGGTCTCGCTCTTGCTCCAGCTGGTCTCAAACTCAAAAAAAGAATCTAAAGAAAGGCTCGGCGCCTGTGGCTCAAGCAGCTAAGGCACCAGCCACATACACCTGAGCTGGCGGGTTCGAATCCAGCCCTGGCATGCCAAACAACGACAGATGCAAAAAAAAAAAAAAAAAAGCCAGGCATTGTGTTGGGCACCTGTAGTCCCAGCTACTTGGGAGGCAGAGGCAGAAGAATCACTTGAGCCCAGGAGTTGGAGGTTGCTGTGAGGCAATAGTACCTATTAAATTCAACAGACTTTCACTAATAGAAGTATGTGTCGGTTTGTGCACATGGGCAACTAGCTAACATGATTTTTGCTAGTCACTAACACTAGTGTAGACTTTTAAAGCACCCTATAACCACTTACAGATATAACAAGATTCAGGCATAATAATTTGTAAAATTATTTTATAGATAATTTATAAAATCAGCCCTCTGCAGCCACACAGTAAGAATTAGCTATCAGAAAACCAACCTGGGTGCTTGAATATTTCTACATTTCCTGTTCTTAAGTTTCTAAAAAGAGGAATTATAATCAGTTTAGAGTCCAAATAAAGTTTCAAAAGGAAAGCCATAAAGTCACTTCTATAGAGTACATCAAAGCGCAAAGCCAAAACAGCAGTCAGATAAGGAATACTTACATTATTAAAAATGTGTGGCTACAATTCAGGAAAACTCTTCAAAAAACAAAATCACCCAACCTTCTATAGTCTGTATAGTCTGTATCCAGTAAAATACTGAGGGGAAACATTTTTTAAAGATTTCAACTACTGTACTATATATTTAAAGATATCGTAATAAATTACTTAAATCAACAGTGATCTGGTTTTGCGTGCTACTTAGGAGATATTCCAGACATTCAAAATATTAATTTTACAAAGAAACCAAGATTCTGAGAGACTATGACGAAAGTGCAAAATCACTGCTGGAATCTGAATGCCAAGTCTTAAAAGGTGCATTGAAAAATAAAAACAAAAAGTTAAGTAGCAGACCTGGCTCAAGAAAAAAAATGGTAAACCATTTCTATTTGTGGGACCTTGGAAATTCAATCTAAGTCTTAATTTCCTTCAGTTTATCAAACTATCCAGCCAATCTTTTAATGCCACCTTGCTAATCAAGTCAGGCATCTACCCTTAAACTTCAGGTGGCAGGTGGAGTTCCACACTTTAGAACTCTGAAATGGAAAAGGGCTTTTGGTTCTGATTATAAACGCTATTTTTTACAGAGGAAATCGATCAAAAGTGATAGAAGGCACTTACATTATAGGGGATAATAATCAATAAGCACTTTCAATATGGAAAAAAAGGAATACCACACCCAATAGCACAGCTATAAAGAGGACGCACCAAAGAGGTTGTTACAAACCTAATGGCACAGTCCTTTAAGAATAAATTAAGAAAAGTAACTGATGGTTAAAGTACGTTACTCATCTTTATATTCCTCAGCTAGTATAATGTTTGACATAAAATGGGTATAAAACAAACATCTATTGACTTTTAACTGTTTAGATTCAACAGTATTGCCTTAATAAATTCCAGAGAAACAGCAGTAACTCCCTCACTCCAATTGTCCTTACTTCGGTCAAGTTTTTATTTATTTTTTTTTTTTGGTAGAGACAGAGTCTTATTTTATCGCCCTCGGTAGAGTGCCGTGGCGTCACACAGCAAACAGCAACCTCCAACTTCTGGGCTTAGGTGATTCTCCTGCCTCAGCCTCCCAGAGTAACTGGGACTACAGGCGCCCACCACAACAACCTGGCTATTTTTTTGCTGCAACTCGACAGGGCCGAGTTTGAACCCTTCATCAGTATATGGAGCCAATGCCCTACTGACTGAGCCACAGGCACCACCCTTCTGTCAAGTTTTTAAAAGGCTCAATCAGTGAAGAAATCACACAATTGAACTTGGGGACTTCACAAAGTCAGAGAGCTTACCTGAGATCATTCGATAATTATCAGTAACTTTGGAGAAGCTCTAGAAAACAGTTTTGTATGGCAAAGGCCACAATTTTCAAAAAAGTAAAAAGTGAATTCCACAAATGTCAATCCCAGTCAAACGCTAGAATTTTCTAATCTAAAAAATAGATCTGTAAGGAAAAAAAAATGAAAATCTCAACCAGAATCACCAATATAAAGAGAAGACACCAAAGAGGTGGTTACAACCAAATAACCCTTTAAGAAGAAAATCAGACATTTCTCAACTATAAGCAATTCTAAAATGTAGTGACCCCTCCTAAAAGCATAATAGGCTTTAACCAATGGAACAAATCTGTCTCAAAATAATCCATGTATAATTAATCCTATTTCCTTTTTGACTGTTACCATGAAAGAAACAGACATAAATCAAGCACCATCTATAATTCAATAGCAAGCACTTATTAAATAAACACGTCAGGCACTGTGCTAGGAGCTTTACTTACACCTGACAGCTGTCTACGCCAGTGGTTCTCAACCTGTGGGTCGCAATCCCTTTTAACAATGAAAATACATTGCAGCATTAAAAAGGTCAAGAACCACTGCAGTCCTATGAGTGAGATACTCCCATGGTATAGATAAGGAGCCCACTTACAGACAATAAAATATCCTGCCAAGATTGTGATGGTTATGAAGTGAGATTCAATTGAAAACCAGGCCAGGTGTGGTGGTTTATGCTTATGACCTCAGAACTTCAGGAGGCTGAAGTGGAAGAGGATCACTTGAGACCAGGAGCTCAAGACTAGTCTGGGCAACATAGAAAAACCTCATCTCTACAAAAAGTTTTAAAAGATTAGCCAGTCATGATGCTTTCTCCTATAGTTCCAGCTAATTGGGAGGATGAAGCAAGAGGATCACTCGAGCTATGATCACACCACCAACTCCAGCCTGAGTCACAGAATGAGACCCGGTCTTTTAAAAGGAAGGGGGGGAACCTAAGTCTACCTTCAAAGTGTTTTCTCTTTCCACCACATCATATGGTTTCTTAATAGATCTGGGTACTGCAGAAACAGTGTATCCCATCTTCTGCAAGCATCTGAAAAAGCATCTCATGATAGCTTTTTGGGCAAGACGGATGTAGCTAGGAGAATTGCAAAACTGGAATAACTTAAATTTTATTAAAAGATTTGTGTACACTAGGCTAATAGTCCATAGAGATCAGTCTTATGCTGCAGATCAATTACACTTCCATTATCGTAAATATGAACAACACTTCATTATGAGGAAAGATCAGAGGACAACTTAAGATTCATACATAGTCCAAAAAACTATCTCATGTCACTGGACTATTGAAAAAGTTGCAGCACAGATTTATACTTGGCCATCTCTCTCCTTTTTTTTTTGAGATTTTCTCAATGACCTGATGAGAAAATTAAAAGGCACTCCTACCAAATCGTAGACAACAAAGTTTAAAGTAAAGTAGTTCATTCAGACAGTAGATTCCATGTCTTATTTTTCTTCGCATGTCCAGGACCCAACCCAGTGTCTGACCTACCAGAGCTCAATCAGTGGGCCTAATCTGTTGTTTTGGGAATTACTGAATCAAGATTTAAAAGACAGTAACAGGCTTTAACCAGTGAAGCAAATCCATCAAGGCTAACTTTAATGGATCAAGTATATCAGGTGGTATAACAACAACAACAAAAACTCTAAATGACAAAAATCAAAGAAAAGAAAATTTAAGGAATATAACTCCCTTTTTGGAAGCAATTAACAAGACTAAGATGTTTTAGTTGACAGTAAACTCAATTCAATACTAACCAATGCAACAACTGCCCCCCCAACCCCCAAAGAGTAGGGCACCAGCCCCATATGCCGGAGGTGGCAGGTTCAAACCCAGCCCCGGCCAAAACCACAAAAATAAAAAAAAAAAGATTCTCAATAGCAGAGGTGATAGCCTACTCTTCTCTCTTCAGTTTAAACTACATCTGGAATCGTTTCTAACCTTAAAGGAACTAGAAGAATAATGATTAAATAGTAAGTATTTAGAAGAGATATCAAAATAATGGAAAGGTTGGAGATCCAGTTAAAGGAACCAGGGCTGTTTATCCAAGACAAGAATTCAAGGGGATGTTACAGCCATCTTCAACTACCAGAAGGACAGTCACACAGGACCAAGATTCAGAAAGCAGTTGGCATTATACACAGTAAAACTTACTGGAAATCTGACCTTTCTAAAAATGAAATAAGCCACCTCAGGACATACTGAGCTTTCCATTTTCTATTATCAGTTCATGTCACCTCCAAAATGTTTAAAAAAAAAAAAACCAACAATAATTTGACTGAAATATCAAACATTACACTGAAACCCTCAACCATAAACTAACTTAGGTTCCTGTCAGTACCACAATTCTTTGAAACATGAACGTATGAGAGTATACTTTGCAAAACACAAGTATATTACAAAGACAAGGAAAAAAGTGAACCCCTCTTCTCATATCTTCTGAGGCATGACCTCAACTCCACTTGGAAATTAAAATGACACAGGGTTGTATCTTCAAAGTCACACAAATCAAATTTCTCTGAAAAAAAATTAGGAAAGATGTAGTGAACTGATATCTAACAGAAAAAGATAAGACACTGGGCACACCTGTGGCTCAAAGGAGTGGGGCGCTGGCCCCATATGCCAGAGGTGGTGGGTTCAAACCCAGCCCCGGCCAAAAACTGCAAAAAAAAAAAAATAATAAAAGACACAGTGCTGTTACCATTCACTGGTATACAATAAAATTTTTAGTTCTGTAATATAATCCAATTACTGATTGTGTGAAAGTTAACAGTATATTAAAATCACAACTATGTTTTTAATACTGAAGATGTACCAATTTCATCCTCTCCTGTGTAGGGATGCAGTGACTTCTCTCATGTATTTAAAAAATCTATAGCCAGCTTTTAGCTTTGAGGATGTTTTACAAATAAATGTATAATGAAAGTTTAATTTTTAAGTTGAAAGGGAAAATTATCTTTAAAAAAATTAAGATCTCAAATAGTAATTTTCTCTTTTAGATCTTCGGATAAAGGAAAAATGTTAGATAAGTTTTTACCAATATCCAGAGGAAATGTGACTTAATTGCTAAAAACTGTAAGTCCAATTGAAGTTCAAATTTGAGCATGAGCAACATGTACCATTGTTTTGTGACAATATGACTGCCAGCAATTATTCAACTCAACTAAACCTGTTTCCTACCTATGTACACTTTAGAGGCTGTGATAAGAATTAAGTGACAGAAGACAAGTAAAATAATCAGCGCAGGAAGAACTCACTAAATTGGCAGGGCATAGTGGCTCACCACTGTAATCTAGCACTCTGGGAGGCCAAGACACATGGATTGCTTGGGCTCAGGAGTTTGAGAACAGCCTAAACATGAGTGAGACCTTGTCCCTAAAAGTTAAAGTGTTAAAAAAAAAAAAAAAAGAAAAAAAAATTAGAGTGTTGAGGCAGGTGCCTATAATCCCAGCTACCCTGGTGGCTGAGGCAAGAGGATCACTTGAGCCCAAGTGTTTAAGGATGCTGCCCGCTATAACATCATAGCACTCTACTAAGGGTGACAAAGGGACTCTGCCTCAAAAAGAAAAGGAAAGAAAAAAGAACTCACTAAACGCTAGCTACTATTATTACTTTACCTAAATGAATTTCTTTTTTTTTTTTTTGTAGTTTTTGGCTGGGGCCAGGTTTGAACCCGCCACCTCCGGTATATGGGGCCGGTGCTCTACTCCTTGAGCCACAGGCACTGCCCAACCTAAATGAATTTCTAAATTTCCAAATGATCTTAGGTATTCAGCCTATAAATTTCCTTAATCTAAAACACAAGTGACATTCAACAATGAAAACTCATTATTAAATTTTGTAAATGTTCTTGTTCAAGGATTTTTCAAAACACAGTTTCCCAACATTTGCTTTTTCAGATATACTTTAAGAGTAAAAATAGAACATGAAATCAGAAACAGAGCATCTTTGTAAATTCTAGACTCAGTAGTTTAATAATAGCATCAAACATCAAATGTCACAATTAGATTATGCATTCTATTAAACAGCGTGTATAGTCTTGCACACTACACAATTATTAATTAAGATCTATTGTGCATAGCTGGGCGTTGTGGTGGGCACCTGTAATTCCAGCTACTCAGGAGGCTGAGGCAAGAGAATTGCCTAAGCCCATGAGTTGGAGGTTGCTGTGAGCTGCGGTGTGATGCCACCGCACTCTACCCAGGGCGATAAAGTGAGACACTGTCTCAACAACAACAACAAAAAGTCTATTGTGCAAGTTGGGACAGTAATAATAAAGATAGAGTACTTACACTGGGCCAGGTGCTAAGTGCTTTTATGTACAGTTTACCCTGACAACCGTATGAGCTAGATACTACCATTATGGCCATTTTAACAGAAGCAGAATTTAAGAACAGTCACTTAATCCAACATCAGACAGCTAGTTAAATGGATAGAGGTGGAACATGAACTTAGACAATCAAGCTCAAAAGTACTAGGTTTTACCACCTCTGACCAAACTGATCAACTCAGATTAATAGTATAAATTTCTTCTAAGCAATGCAAAATGATTAGTATGGGACAGCAAGGAGATGACAACTCTCTCAAAGGTCTAGCTTCACTCTCAATCAGTGATTACAATTCAACACCTTTCCAATGTAACCGGGGAAGAAAGCCGGCCTTTGTATACGGGTAAAGAAAATGAACAGAACAGCAGCGACCAAATCTGTAGTTTGGGGGCCAGGCGCTGCGGCCGACCCGCTCAGGCTGCGCTGAAGCCGCGGAACCCGCACCAGCAAGCGGTCATTTCAAAAATCTCCTAGGGATGGCTGTTTTGTCATCCCTGTTACTCTGAGACAGGACAAAATGGAACTTGCATAAACACTTAGTCATCGGTAAGCGCTGAAGTTACAAATTACACAGCTCGCAAACTCAAATCCTCAGCGAAGTTCCTAGTTCCGAAAAAAATCAAAAACGGTGACATCCAGAGACAGCAGGGTCGGCGACACCTGGGGCCCAAGCGGAAGCTCATCAAGGGGGAAGCACCGGGCGCAGCCGCCTCGGGGCACCGGGGACTTTTCGGGGCCGTCCACTGCCCTCCCGACAGCCTGTCCCTGCGTCGACGGGCTGCCGCGGCCCGGCGAGTCCCCCGGGGACTCCGGAAGGGCGATGCGCAGGCCGAGGCGGCAGGCCCGCGCCCGGCCGCCCAGTCCCGCGCCCCGCGCCCCGCCGCCC
>CAUYON010163768.1:0-31489 GCA_963573935.1 Arctocebus calabarensis | reverse complement strand
ATGTAGCCATTCTTTACTGTGGATATTTTTCCCCATGGAAAATCTCTTGCTCTGTCTCTCCCCACCCACCAAAGTATCTACTCAACTATTAGTAACATACAATGAGCTACACTTATTCAAAGTGTACGATTTGATACTTTTGAGATAGGACTACCTCCATGAAACTATGATCACAACCAAGATAATGAACTTCATCATCCCTCAAGGCTTATTTGGGCTCCTGTAATCCCGCCCTTCTGCTTCTCCTTGCCTCCTTCTCCCTGTCTCCCCTACTAGGAAACCACACACAATGTATACTTTTTAAAAATCTGACTTCTTGGCTCGGCGCCTGTGGCTCAATGGGCTAAGGCACCAGCCACGTACACCTGAGCTGGCGGGTTTGAATATAGCCCAGACCCGCCAAATAACAAAGACGGCTGCAACCAAAAAATGGCCAGGCGTTGTGGCGGGCGCCTGTAGTCCCAGCTACTTGGGAGGCAGAGGCAGGAGATTCACTTGAGCCCCGGAATTGAAGGTTGCTGTGAGCTGTGATGCCATAGCACTCTATCCAGGGCGACAGCTTGAGGCTCTGTCTCAAAAAATAAAAAAGAAACTACCTGGCTCCACACCTGTGGCTCAGCGGGCTAAGGCACCAGTGACATACACCTGAGCTGGTGGGTTCGAATCCATCCTGGGCCCACCAAACAACAATGACGGCTGCAACCAAAAAATAGCCAGGTGTTGTGGCAGGTGCCTGTAATCCCAGCTACTTGGGAGGTGTAGGCAGGAGAATAGCTTGAGCCCAGGAGTTAAAGGTTGCTGTGAGCTGTGATGGCACGGCACTACCCAGGGTGACAGCTTGAGGCACTGTCTCAAAAAAAAAAAAAAAAAAGGAAAGAAAGAAAAAAGAAACTACCAAACTGTCTTCTGTCTTCTGAAGTGACTGTAGCATTTTACATTTCTACCAGCAAAATATGAGAGTTCCTGTTTCGCTACATCCTCCCCCAAATTTATAGTCTGCTTTAGATTACACCCACTGCCAAGAGTATAAAATTGAATCTCCTTGTGATTTGATTTGATTTGATTTGATTGGCAGAGTCTCACTTTGTCACCAGTTGTGTCATAGCTCACAGGCCACCTCAAATTCTTAGGCTTAAGCAATGCTGTTGCCTCAGCCTCCTAAGTAGTTAAGTAGCTGGGCCTATAGGCGCCCACAATGTCTGGCTGTTTTTAGAGATGGAGGCTTGCTGTTGCTTAGGCTGGACTCAAACTCCTGAGCTCAGACAGTCCACCCACCTTGACCTCCCAGAGTGATAGTGAATCTCCTTGTGATTTTAATTTGTAGGGAAATGTATTCTTTAACTGAATTCCACAAACATTTACTGAGAACCAGCTATGAGCAATGGCTTAGGTAGAGTCTGTGAAAAACACAAAATTGAACTAGGTACAGACTACCTAATTAAACTGTATGATTCAGGGGACTGAGAAGAGACATACCGTAAAAGAAGTCGATAGAGGTTTAAAGAATCAGGGAGGTATGGGACAGAGTGATGGAACACAGTATGAATGCAACAACTGGCAACAATTATTAGTAACCACTTTTATAATTATTAACAGACCTTATAATGTACGGTGCTTTTGGCCTAGCCCACTATTCTCTTTCCTGTTACCAATTTTACAGAAAGATATAAACAACTTTGACCTAGTCTGTCTTCTATCTGCTTTTCTTTGTTTGCTATTTAAGCACAGAATGCGTATTTGTCTTCTTGTAGATGGTAGTTCTGTTACCCATTTTCCCAGTTGCAAGTAACTAATTACTTGTCTTCACTGATCTTGAAGGCTGGGAGTTTGCCTGTACTAGCTAAGTGTTTAGGAGTGTGAGGAAAGATTCTTTGCTTGCAGAGCATTTAATTGGTTGATGAAGAAATTATATAGCACCTCTGTCCTCCATGACTTGCATCAGATAGGACATGGTAAATCTCTTGATAGTTATCTTTGTGGTTTTCTAGTCTTTTACTTTATTTTACTCTTCTTTTTTTTGAGACAGAGTCTCACTATGTCACCCTGGGTAGAGTGCCATGGCATCACAGCTCACAGCAATCTCAAACTGTTGGGCTCAAGTGATTCTCTTACTTCAGCCTCCCGAGCAGCTGGGACTACAGCTGCCCACCACAACGCCCAGCTATTTGTAGAGATGGGGTCTTGCTCTTGCTCAGGCTGGTTTTGAACTCCTGAGCTCAAGCAATCTACCCATCTAGGCCTCCCAAAGTGCTGGGATTATAGGCCACCACGCCCGGCCTGGTTTTCTAGTCTTTTTTTTTTTTTTTTGAGACAGAACCTCAAGCTTATACCCTGGGTAGAGTACTGTGGCATCACAGCTCACAGCAGCCTCTAACTCCTAGGCTCAAGCAATTCTCCTGCCTCTGCCTCCCAAGTAGCTGGGACTACAGGTGCCCGCCACAATGCCTGGCTATTTTGGGGTTGCAGCCATCATTGTTGTTTGGCGGGCCCAGGCTGGATTCTAACTCTTCAGCTCAGGTGTAGGGCTGGCACCTTAGCTGCTTGAGTCACAGGCGCCAAGCCAGTCGTCTCGTCTTTTTTTATTGAATGTCTGTTAGCTGTTCTCACCAAGAACATAAGCTATAAAGCCAAATAGAGGCTTGGCACCTATAGCTCATTGGCTAGGGCGTTGGCCACATACACTGGAGCTGGCGGATTCAAACCTGGCCTAGGCCTGCCAAACAACAACAACTACAACAAAAAAAATAGCTGGGCATTGTGGCAGGCACCTGCAGTCCCAGCTTCTTGGGAGGCTGAGGCAGAAGAATCACTTGAGTCCAAGAGTTGAAGTTTGCTGTTAGTTAAGATGCCACAGCACTCTACCAAAGGTGACATAATGAGACTCTGTCTCCAAAAAAAAAAAAAAAGAAAGCCAAATAGAAATGTGGAGAATTATTAAATGTTAGGAAATCACCAAAATGGTCATTATAGTCAATTGTTGGTGCTAATCAAATACAATAATAACATACATGTCACATAAGTGGTTTTGTCTAAGCTTATTTTAAAGTATGTGTTAAGATTTATAGTTTTTCAAAAATATATAAGTTCTTGATAGAATCTCACAAAACTAGATTTCCAGATTTAAAATATTTGTTAAATAGTAGTATATGTCTAACATTCTGAAGTTTAAACCAAAAAATAAATAAATAAAACTTCAGATAAAGAGTGGTCTTAGCTGGCTAGTCTCTCTTTTTTTCTTGAGACAGAATCTCACTCCATTGCCCTAGGTAGAGTGCCTTGGTGTCATCATGACTCATGGCAACCTCACATTCTTGGCTCAAGTGATCCTCTTGCCTCTGCCTCCCAAGTAGCTAGGACTATAGGCATGTGCCATTACACCTTGGTAGTTTTTCTATTTTTAGTAGAGACAGGGTCTCTCTCTTGCTCAGGCTGGTCTTGAACTCTTGAGCTCAAGTAATTCACATGCCTTGATTTCCCAGAGTTGTAGGATTACTGGTGTGAGCCAATGTGCCTGGCCTAGCTGGCTAGTCTTGAGGTTTACATTTTTGTGTACTTTATGGGACTTTGTGCTTGGCATATAGATGAGGCACTATTCACCTTGGTGGAATTAACAAATTCTTTCACTCTAGCTATCTGTGGGAGACCTATGGGCAGTAAACACTTACCTAGTAAAAGCCAAAGGAGAAGGCATAAAGAATATGTAGACCCTAAAAGTCTGCTCTCCCGAAAGGCAGCAGGCCACATGTGAAGAGCCCAGGCTAGGTGAGAAAAGATTCAGATGAAAGTTGTGACCAAAGTTAACTTAGTGGAAGTAGCCCCTAAGACATCCAAACTTGGACTCTGAAACATACCTACTTTCCTTCAAGCCTGGTCAAGAAAGAGACTGCGAACATCTCTTCTACTTATGGGGTTATGTCCTGATAACTCCATTGTAAGTTGAAAATACTCTAAGCCAAAAATGGATTTAATTCACCTAACTTAACTGATCATCAAAGCTGAACTAGCTTACCTTAAGTGTGCTCTGAACACTTACATTGGCCTACAGTTGGCCAAAATCATGTAATACAAAGCCTATTGTAAAGCATTGAGTATCTTATGTAATTCATTGAAACTGCTGAAAATGAAAGAAGGAATGGTTATATGGATTCACCAGGTACAGTTTCTACTGAACACATATGGAGTCACACCATGGTAACGTCAAAAATCATTTAAGTCTTTGAGGGCAAGACATGATTGTAAGAGGGTCTTTACCTAACAAATGCAGTCAATGTAACCTGGTTCTTCGTACCCTCAATGAATCCCAACAATATATTAAAAAAAAATCATTTAAGTCAAACCATCTTAAATCAGGGACCATGTGTATATGAGGGTCCTCTCAGGGGTCTAGGGATGTCTCATAACTTTTAGCTTTAGTAATAAACGGGGAGAAAAGGGATTTACTATAGGTTAGGCACTGAGGCAAGTACCGTATAGAAATTATCTTATTAATCTGTCTATGGCCCCTTTAAGGAGGTCATAGTATCCACATTTTATAGGTAAGGAAACTGAATCACTTAGTAAATTAGTTAAATTACATAGCTAGTGAGTTATCAGAGCTGGGAATTTGAACCTAGGTCTACTAAAATCTCTGCTGCTATCCTAGACTAGTTTTCCTCTGGGGCGGAAGAAAATGAAGGACTGATTTTTCTGACATGTGCAGAAATTTTAAAAAGAAGAGGCTAACAGAAGTAAATATGCTAGTATTTGTAAGGCTTTTCAAAGGAACTCCACAGCGTTAGCCATCATATTAAGCAGCTATCTTTCTTGCCCCCAAGTTGATAAATTCTAGAAATTTGGTTTGCATGGATCTCATGAATAAAATTCAAGCACAGACTTTAGGGAGGGTGTGATACTCGAAAGTTCCACAATTCCAGTTTCATTCATTGGAGGAGTGAAGGTAGGGTACCTGCCTAGAGAACTTGATATTGTAATGTCAGATTTTTTAATTAAGTGATCAGTCGTGTTCTGAGTTTCTTTCCCACTTTATCTCCCGCTTCTTTCTTGTTGTGGTTTGTGGTGGCCAAAAGATGGTGCTAAAGCTTTTCAACTAGCTTTTTCAGGCTTAGGGGAGAAACACCTCCTGCAGCTGTGGGTGAAGCCTCAGAGGTCTCAGAAGGGATTGTGGAGAAGGTGTTGTTTTAGGGCTTTTTGTTACTTTCCTTTCTTGGTTTTCTCCCTTTCCTTTCCTTTTAGGTTTCCAGGAAAGGTAGGTAGGTTTGGTACAAATTTTTAGGACTTGTGTGGAACCAGGCATGCTGCTGTTCTCTGCTGTGTGGTCTGGATCCTTCTGGTACAGAATAAATAGCTGCAACAGAAAAGTGTATGTGTGTATATATATATTTACATTGTATATATATATATATACAAATACATACATTTTTGTGTGTGTGTATGAGATGGAGTCTCACTTTGTCACCCTCAGTAGAGTGCTGTGGCATCATAACTCACAGCAACCTCAAACTTTTGGGTTCAAGCCATTCTCTTGCCTCAACCTCCTGAGTAGCTGGGACTACAGGCACTTACCAAAACTCCAGGCTAATTTTACAGATGGGGTCTCGGTCTTACTCAGGCTGGTCTTGAACCTGTGAGCTCAGGCAATCCATTCACCCCGGCCTCCCAGAGGGCTAGGATTACAGGAGTGAGCCATCATGTCCAGACTAAGAAAAACATGTTTAACTTTTCTGCAACTCCATTCAGAGTCTTTGGGTTGTAGTGTTTTCTCATCTGGCAAATACTATACTAAAAGTGTTGGGGTCAGAGGATCCCATTGGCATCACAGTGATTTTTGAATCCAGTTTTTACTATCTGAAATTCAGATTTCTTACTGTACTCCAGCTTGAGTAAAAACCACCTAAGCCTCATTTTAGTAGTTTCTTCTCTTACTCCCAAATGTCAGCCAAGTGTTAATCTCTGGTTTTGAGCTCTTAGTCTATGTAGAATCTAGCTGTCAGTTCAAAACAGTGGGGAACTTCTTGTCTCTACTAAAAATAGAAAAAAATTAGCTGAGTATGGGGGTGGCCACCTGTGGTCCGAGCTACTCGGGAGGCTAAGGTAGGAGGATCACTTGAGCCTAAAATTTTGAGATTGCTGTGAACTATGATGCCAAGGCACTCCATCCAGGGCAGCAGAGTAGGATGTCTTTAAAAAACAAAACAAACAAACAAAAATTGTGTCTTATATCATTCAGCAGAGACCCTGCTTCTATCTTGTATTTGAAAGTAGTATCCTTTTTACCAAGTTTTTGTATATTATAAACTGATTTCTGGGTTTCTCTCTGTGTATCACTTTCTGATAGAATAACATCTTTTTTTTTTCTTTTTTTCTTCTTTCTTAAGGGAAAAGGACAGTGATAAATTCTACAGAAGGTTAGATCTTTTAAGTCTGTGTTTCTTTTCTTAACTATGAGGAGTAGGCTCTGGTCTGTCTTCCAGTTATAACTATATTAAAATAATCTTACTGTATTCTGACCTGAAAAAAATTGAGAATATGTTTATCTTGCCCGATATTTTCTTTTGGGAATCTTGGTGCAACAATTAAAATCTATTTCATTTTGTAGTTTGGGAGCCGTAATTGCAGCTTCCCCAGCCCTGGTTCTTCTTGGCTCTTCCCTTCCCTTGCTAGTTGGTACCAGCCAAGCTGATTTGCTTTTTCTCTCTTTGATATTGTTCGCCTCCTCCTTCCTCCACATTACCTTCTCCCTTGGCCTCTCTTCTTTTCCCCTCCCTTTTCCATTTACTCTTACATTTTCCCTCCTCCTCCTCCCTCTCCCTAATTTCTCCCCTCCCCCGGTTTCTAGCTCTTTTTGCTTTCTGTTTGTGTTACTGAGGGCAGTGCTCCAATTACCTCATATTTGGAGAGAGGAAGCTGCAGCCAATCCGGTTTCTGTCTGCTTTTAGGTCAAGTGATTTCTGAACTGCAGTGAGATGCTTTGAATTTGTCTTGTTGCAGCTCTGAGCCTGTAAGATGGCTGTCTGAATCGGCAGCGGCTGGAGGAGACAGAGAGAGGCGGGGAGGGAGGGAGAAAGAATTGGAGGGATTGCTGGCATAGTGCATATTTTTAAATGTGCATCAAATCCGATGAAGCCAAGGTTGGGATTCCTCTGGGATCCCAGGACTGGCTTAGCTGCGTTTTTGCTGAGATTAGGAGAGGTAAGAAATGGGAAATTCTCTGGGCTGTGTTAAGGAGCCTAAAGAGTCAATAGCTATTCCTGAGAAGGCTCCAATATCTCCTAAGAAAAGGGTTCGGTTCAAAAGGAAGTGGAGGGGAAAGAAAATCTCTACTCCAGAGGCATCTCACGAGGAAGAAACCGGAGTCATTGGAGAGACTGAAACCCTAACGAAGTTAACAGTGAGTCTCCGGAAGGAGAACGGAGTCGGAGGGGTGGAGCACACACCCTCGGACATTTTGCTGCCTGGAGATTCAGCCCCCAACTCTGGGGTGGGCGACCAGGGGATGATAGTGCAGGTAAAGGAGAGGTTCCAAGGGGAGATCCAGACTGCTCACCTTTTGTTAGAGAATGACTCATCTTTTGCTGGAGGGGTCTGGGATTCCCTGGAAGAGGGGGTGACTGTCATTGCTCACCTGCGTGATAACCCGGCAGAAAGGAACTGTGAGAAGTCAGTGAGCCAACTGGTGGAATTTCCGAGGACAGCATCCTGCAGCAGCAGAGCTGTGCTGCTGCCTTTGCAAGGAGAGGTTGCGGGGGAGAAAGGAAGCGCCCTGCTTGGGTTTCGGAGTAGCACTTTGCCTCGGACAGACACCGGTCACAGAGACCAACTTTCAGAGGACTGGAGTGTAGGGGGAGGAACCAAGAGTATTTCAAGTGCCCCTGAGACGGGTGCCTGGATCACGGAATGTTCTGTTTCTTCACTGCTACTGGACCATTCAGGAGCCCACAGAGGCACAGAGCCTACCCATGTGTGTTGGGTGCCCCCCCGGGGTCCCAGACTACCTCCTTCTCAGAGTGATTTGTCTGTCAGTGGTATGACTGTGGGCATTTTGCCCTCCTCCTCTGGCTATGGCAGTGATGGGTTGCACTTCCACGGGATCCAGCTTAAAGATGCAGAACCTGAAAAGAGCTCCACATCCTTCTCAGAAGAGGATAGCACCCTTTCTTTAGAGGCCAGCCACACCCCATCATGGGGTCAGGAAGAGGTAGGTGGGCATGTGCAAGGAATAATCAGACTACTCTTTGGAGTCCTGGCCCTAAAATGTCAAGTGGAGTGTGGTGAGCAGTGAGAATCCTGTGTGCATCTCGAACTCACCCCCACGATGGGGACTGTGAGTTAGTGACTGTTGTGGCTTGGCAGGCAGAATCTATTTCATGTCTTCTCCTTGGTGCAGTGCTCAAAACCAAGCAGTACAATTGCTCTAGCTACCCAGTGGGGTTATCTCTGAAGGTGCAGTGCTGAATAGTACTCACTGTCAGGCAGGTCTGGTTACCAGCGTCCCTGTTACAGGTTGTGGTGTAGCACAAAGGAGGATGGGGAGGCCTAGCTGAATCTCTGAAATGAACATGGAAGGGCGAGGACTGTAGAAGGGGCTGGAGGTGAGGCAGCTATCGTCGGTGTACTTGCTCTTCTTCCCTGGACAGTGATGTTCCTCCTAGGGCTGATGCAATCCGTTCTGAGGACAACACTCATTCAGTGTTTGTATAGGTGAAAAGCGCTTATCCTTCTTTGGTTCCTAATTCCAGGATTAGAGGAGGGAGGCATAGAGTTACATAGGGATTAGTTTAGAGAGAGAGAGACATATTAGGTTCAAAGGTAGGAAAGTTTGTTTTGTGGTTGAACTTGTGTAGGGGTTTATCATGTTTTTCTTTTTGAGGTATATAGTGAGGTTTAGGTGGTTATGGTTGTTGTGGGTGTTTTTAAGAGCAGAGGAGCAAGTGTGAATGCAGAAATATGGACACTGAGATAAGGACTCAGCAAGACCCTGGGACACGGCATCTGGAACGTAAGTGTGCGATTGTGTGGATGATAGAATTTACCCATAGTAATAATTCCCCAGTGGCCAAAGAACTTTCACTGGCATGTTGGTCTCTGCAGAAGAAGAAATGAAAACTTTAGGATCTCAATGCAGCAAGAGGTGGAAGATGAAATAGGGCACTTTGCTTGCCTGGGCTGAGGGCAGCTGACATGATTGAGAGGCCCTGACGTAAGCTGAGCAGGGATGTGGCCCACCTGCTGCTTATCACCAATACGATGAGGCTAAGTGGAGACACAAATTTTAGGCTGTTCTGTGTTTAAAATTTCCTTAAGGGATTGGTTTCCTCCATGGATAGCCCCATCTTAGTACCCTCTTGTTATTAGAGTCGAAGACTCCCAACAATTTGAAGAAAAAGAAGCCATTGAAAAATATCTATCATATGGATGAGCAAGAGGCTCGTTGGCTTCGTGTAAAAGTAGATGAGTGTGTGTGTGTGTGTGTGTGTGTGTGTTATGGCAGGAAGGAAGGTAGTGAGACTACTAGGATGGGGTGTGTGAGTATTTGGGTTTCACCAGATAAAAGAGAATGTTTAAGTCAACTTGTATCTTGTAGAAGTTGAGATGGATATGGAAGAGTTGGGGGTAAAACCAACTACTGATCTGATTGCTTTTTTAATACCCCGTTGACATTGTGGGGTCATGATAACATTATAGAATACCTGTTCATAATTGAATATGAGATTTTTAGGAAGTTTAGAGTATAAAATTTTAGGAATTCCTGGTTAAATCAATCCTAAGTAATAGACCATAGGTAGCACTGGTGCCTTCATATCAGCTGGATCTCCACACTGGGAAGGGAATATCCCACATGAGTCTGTGAGGAGTCCTAAAGAAAGGGTTGGTGGGAGAAACCTTTGGACTGTGATCTACAGTTTGACAGTATTGACAGTGGTGTGATTCTTTCCCTTTTTAGTATGAGTCCAGTTGGTATGTCTATGACATTTTGGGGCAGTCAACTTCTACATCCATTCTTTCTGCCTTTTCTTTTTCTCCTGTTGAGACAGAGTCTCACTTTGTTGCCCTCAGAGTGCTGTGGCATCATAGCTCACAGCAACCTCAAATTCTTGGGCTCAGCCTTCTGAGTAGCTGGGACTTTAGGCACTTGCCACAATGCCTGGCTAGTTTTTCTATTTTTAGTAGAGACTGGAGTCTCTCTGGCTCAGACTCCATAGCTCAGTGGTTAGGGCACTGGTCACATCCACTGGGGGGCGGGTGGGTTCGAACCCAGCCCGGGCCCGCTAAACAATAATGACAACTGCAACAACAACAACAACAAAATAGCCAGGCATTGTGGCGGGTATGTGTAGTCCCAGCTACTTGGGAGGCTGAGGCAAGAGAATTGCTTAAGCCCAAGAGTTTGAGATTGCTGTGAGCTTTGTTGCCATGGCACTCTACCGAGGATGACATAGTAAGACTCTGTCAAAAAAAAAAAAAGGACATGGGATCTCTCCCTTGATCAGGCTGGTCTCCTGAGCTCAAGCAATCCACCCATCTCGGCCTCCCACAGTGCTAGGATTATAGGCATGAGCCATCCTGCCCAGCCTCCTGCCATTTCCATACAGACAGACAGGACCACTCAGTTCTATCCAAGGCTGAAATACTAAATGACTGGCTCTCAGTTCAGACACCTGGCACATTTTTCAGGGACAAGAGACTAACCATCCTATCTGATAGGTAGGAGGTATCTTCTTAAGATAAATGTGAAATCTCTTCAGAATGAAGTCCTTAATGCCACAAAGCCCTGAAACCCCCACTGGTCTCTAAAGGAACTATCTTCAGGAAGCTGCTCCCTCACTCATGGCTGTTCACAGGCCTTGGGGGACAGGCAGGCAGCAGCCAGAGACAGAGAGGGCAGCGTGTACTGACACTGATGCGCCAGGCGCCGGCGAGAGCATCAGACTGAGCGTGAGCTCCCACTGCTGAGGGTGGGAGCGCCGGGAGGACAGGGGTCAGAAGAGCAGCTGCTGCCATCCACACACCAGCGACTTCCTAAACAGGAGACAGCTGGCTGTTCAACAGACTTTTTGCTTGCTTTTCTTGTACTTTGTGTTATTTTGTTTTTTAAATATGTCAGAGTATTAACCCTCCTTAGAAAATAATTCAAGTTCGAGAGGGATGTCTGTCTAGGGCAGAACCAAGGCCACATTCTCTCTCCTGTTGATTAGTCCAGGGCGTGTTGATGAGAGTGGGACTGGCTACAGCTAGACAGTGGGTTTTGCAGGTTTGCAGTGGGTTTTGCAGGTTTCTGGGGTAGAAACAACTGGGAACTGACTGTGATTCTCACTGAGTGCAGGGTTTAGATAATAAATGGTCTGTTTTCCTGTCCATCTGGTGTAGTCGATACTTCCCTTGGTTAATAAATAGTTAATACAGAAGCAGGGTGAGGGGGGTTCAGCTGACAAAAGTGGTTTTCAGAATGGTAAATAGACTAGGATTTGGAGCTGGATAGGAACAGGTTAATAGCAATTGTATTTTGATGTCAAACAAAGGCCTTCTCTTGCCCATTCCTTCTCACAGGACTCCCCATCCCAGCAGCCATCAATATCCATAATACCTGGCTTATTTGAACAAGGAAAATTGTCGAAAATCCCTTCCTCCTTCCCATCTTGGCTTCTGCTGCCAATCTCCTGCCCACACTAGAATATCATTGAAGGAAGAATTTGACTCTATATTTCAATGTCCTTGCCACAAACCCTTAGAGTCCCTATAATTTTAGCTAAATACATAACACTGAGGACTAGAAATAATGAGAAAGAGATCGATCAGTGGGTTATTTTCTGCGCTCAGCCTTTTCAGTTTATAAGTATCCTTTTCCTCTTTAATTATAGGGAAAGTTATTTTACTAATTTTGGCGTTGTGTTGTAAGAAGAAAGCAAAATTAACCAGATGATATTACTGGGGGAAATGCAAAAGTCGGAGTTAGAGCTTTGATAAGAAATGATTTGTTTCTTAATTTTACTTAATGAAAAATATTGCAAAAGACTAGTTATTTGTTAGGTTTAACAATGGTGTTTTGGTTGTTACGTTAAAAAAAAAGTCCTTTTAGAGTTACCTACTGAATTGGTATGTGTAAGATTTGCATCATAATAATAGGAGAGGGGTGAAGTGGGTGGAGTATAGATGAAATAAGATTAGCTATGAGTTGATGATGATTGAAACTGGGTGCTGGGTACATAGGGACTCACTATACTATTCTACCTTTTTTTGTATTTAAAAATTTCCTTTATTTTATTTTATTTATTTTTATTGTTGTTACAGTTTGGCCCGGGGCTGGGTTTGTACTCGCCGTCCTCGGTATATGGGGCCAGGACCTTACTCACTGAGCCACAGGCACCACCGAACAGTTAAAAATAAAATTGCATAAAAATAAAATGGAAAGTTAAGAAAACAAAATTGCAGAAAAATAAATTTAAAATAAATGTAATAATGGCTCGGCGCCTGTGGCTCAACCGGCTAAGGCGCCAGCCATGTAAACCTGAGCTGGCGGGTTTGGATCCAGCCTGGGCCCACCAACCAACAATGACGGCTGCAACCCAAACAAAAATAGCCAGGCGTTGTGGTGAGCGCCTGCAGTCCCAGCTACTTGGGAGGCAAAGGCAGGAGACTCGCTTGAGCCCAGGAATTGGAGGTTGCTGTGAGCTGTAATGCCACAACACTCTACCCAGGGTGACAGCTTGAGGCTCTGTCTCAAAATAAATAAATAAATAAATGTAATAATAATGGAAACGTTATTATATAATGTGTAAACAATTGGCCCCCTGCAGTGTAGGGGGCTTTGCATCTATGGTTTCAACCTACTGAGAATTAAAAATATTTCGGAAAAAGTTATGTCTGTGCTGAACATGTACAGACCTTTTCTCCTTCACATTATTTCCTAAACAGCGTAGCATAAAAACCATTTTACATAGCATTTACATTGTATTAGGTATTACAACTAATCTAGAGATGAGTAAAGGATGTGTATAGATTATATGCAAGTTAGTACATCATTTTATATCTGAGACTTGATCATCTGTGGATTTTGGTTTCCTTAGATTTTTGTTTCCATTAATACCCGGGGGGAATGACTATATTGAAAAGGAATTAATATCCAGAATGTATGAAATGGTGTGTATTTGAGTAAGAGTATGGAACAAGATTGACCGGGTTTGAATGTCACTTCTACCACTTACTAGCAGTATACCCTGGGACAAGTTACCTAAGTTCTCTTTGCCATAATTTTCTCATTTGGAAATTGAAAATAAGGAGAATATATACTTAGTGGGATTGTTGTGAGAATTATATGAGTTAGTACAAGTAAAGCACAATAGATGTTATTTATTAATATTCTATTTAAAGAATCCCTCAAACAGCAACAACAACAATAAAAACAAACACCCTTGTAGAAAAATAGAGGAAAGACCAGGAATAAGCAGTTTACAAAAAAGAAAATCAAAATACCTCATACACATAAGAAGACCCTTTCTCACTAGTGATTAGGGTATAAAAATCAAAGCAATGGTGGGAGGGTGCATGCCTGTAATTTCAGCACTTTGGGAGACCCGGGCAGGAGGATCTCTTGAGGCTCAAGTTAAAGACCAGCTTGAACAACATAGCAAGATCTTGTCTCTACAAAAAATTTAAAAAGTAAAATTAGCTAAACATGGTGGAACTTACCTGTAGTCCTAGCTACTTGGGAAATTGAAGTGGGAGGCTCTCTTGAGCTCAGGAGTTTAAGATTTTTAAAGTGAGCTGTGATTGAAACACTGCACTTTAGTCTGAGCAACAGAGACTTTGTCTACAAAAAAAAAAAAAAAAACAACAATAAGATACCATTTTACACCCACCAAATTGTCTGAAAATACTAAGCATACGCAAGGATGTAAAGTGATGGGAAAACTTCTTCATATAAAATGGAAAAATTCTCACCTAGAATTTCCCTAGTTATATTCCCCAGTGAGACCTCCAAGACTCTGATTTTGAATACTGAAAGAACCACTCCGTGACCTTTACCTAACTCTCATATCACTAATGCACACCTTCTTCCTCTCTATTTCTACAGAGCTGTAGATCCCTTTAGCCAGGCATTTGTAATGAAGCTGTGCCGGTCACCTGCTTCTCTCTCTCTTTTTTTTTTTTTTTTTTGAGACAGAGGCTCAAGCTATCGCTCTGGGTAGGGTGCCATGGCATCACAGCTCACAGCAGCCTCCAACACCTGGGCTCAAGCGATTCTTCTGCCTCCATCTCCCAAGTAGCTGGGACTACAGGCACCCCCCTCAACGCCCGGCTATTTTTTGGTTGTAGCCATCATTGTTGTTTGGCGGGCCCAGGCTCTGGATTAGACCCCATCACCGAGCCTTTTTTATTTATTTATTTGTTTATTTTTTACATTTTTTGGCCAGGGCTGGGGCTGGCGTCCTACTCCTTTGAGCCACAGGCACCGCCCGCCTTTTGTTTTTTTTTTTTTTTTTTGAGTGCTGTGGCATCACAGCTTACAGCCTCATAGCAACCTCAAACCCTTGGGGCTCAAGTGATCCTCTTGCTTCAGCCTCCCAAGTAGCTGGGACTTGACAGGCACCTGCCACAACACCTGGCTCTGTGTGTGTGTGTGTGTGTGTGTGTGTGTGTAACTGGCCAGGGCTGGGTTCAAACCCACCGGCCCCTGTGTATGTGGCTGGTGCCCTAACCACTGAGCTATGGGTGCCAAGCCAACTTCTTATTATTGAATGAGGTTATAGTCAGTTTATAAAAAAGGATGTCACCATCTGCTAGGTCTAATTAATATTAGTTTTTGTAGAGATCAACTGACATAAATGGTTAAATAAAAAGAGAGACCAAAAATCTAAGAAGATTTTGTCAGCACTCTTGGGAATATAACCTCCTAATTTGAAGTATTGAATGCTATTTTGTACAAGCCTTAACATGAAAATCTTTTTTAAAAGTGACTTATAAAATACACATGTCTACACGTACATGGAGCAAGTGGTCACTTTATAGAGATCATGGATGAGAAAAAAATACTAATTTAGCATTATGCAGCTGGATTCTTGTGGTTTAAAACAAAATATCTAGGGACATAATGGACTCAAAAGCATTTTTTTATCTATAAAATCTTAAAAAGCAACGTAGGGTTTTTTTTTGTTTGTTTGTTTGTATTTTGAGACAGAGTCTCACTTTGTAACCTTGGGGTTGAGTGCCATGGCATCAAAACTCACAACAATCTCAAACTCTTGGGCTCAAGAGATGCTCTTGGCACAGCCTCCCAAGTAGCTGAGACTACAGGTGCCCACCATAATACCTGTCTGTTTTTAGAGACAGGGTCTTAGTCTTGCTCAGGTTGGTCTCAAATTCCTGAGCTCAAGCAATCCACCTGTCTCATACTCACAGCCGGCTATGGTTACAGAGTGAGCCACTCTGCCCAGCCCAGAAATGTAGATTTTTTTTTTTAAATTCACTTAAAAAGTACCGGGCGGCGCCTATGGCTCAAAGGAGTAGGGCACCAGCCCCATATCCCGGAGGTGGCAGGTTCAAACCCCCCCGGCCAAAAAAAAATGTACCTTTATTAGGAAAAAGACATTGATGTGAATGATGCATGTGAAATTTGGATAACACGGTTTTTTGGGATGTAAAGGCAGAAAAAGCATTAGTATTGAATTAATGCATTGGATATATTGCTTAATTTAAACTATGTATTCGTAAATAAATTTCTGAATGTTTACAGCCAGCCAGTTATGGTCCTAACTGGGCTCAGGAGGCTGAGCCCAGGATTTCTCAAAGTTACAGTGAGGTTGTGGTGTGCCCTACCACTGCATCATTATAGGTGTGTAGCCTGGCCAAAATAGCAAGAACTCGTCTGTAAAAACTTTTTTTTTTAATGGGCAGCACCTGTGGCTCAAAGGAGTAGGGCGCTGGCCCCATATGCCGGAGGTGGTGAGTCAAACCCAGCCCAGGCCAAAAAAAAAAAAAAAAAAATTTTTTTTTTTAAGGTTTATACGTTAAGACCACAAAAATTCTCTCTCCTACATTTACTTCTACCTGTCTACTGTCATGTAGGAAAATATTTACGATAACCTTATTTTAGTTATAGCATGTCTCAACTAGGTTCTTAATGGGCAAACATGTCTTTTTTGTTTTGGTTTGGTTTCCCCCGTTACCCCCTGGTGAACATCTACTTAATAAAACTCAGTACAGATGTTATTATCTCTGAGAAGTCCTTTGGGATTGCTTGTTTGGGTTACTTGCTTACCTCTGTTGCAAAATTGATCTCTCTGCATAGTAAATTGTCACCATGACTGAATTACTTGAGCTTGAGGCCTGAAACCAGATTTTTATTTGAGATATCAAAAACTTAAACACAGATCTTAGAACATAATGGCTGCTCAAAAAATATTAACAGAATAAATGATGTGTTCTCCATGGGAATGCTTCAGAGAAAGGATTAACTGAACCTTGGAAAGTGTGAGTTGAAGGAAAATTTGCATATTTGGAAATTGCATATTGGAATTGCATAATGGAATTTGCATATTTTCTGGCATTGTATTGAGGCTGTCCTTTCTCTCCAAATGGTTTCCTGCTTAAAATCCAGATGAGGGAGAAAGCTCCCTGAAACTGAGGCTGGATTTCTGCATTTGGGAGATTAAGGTAAAAGCTTCCACTTAGCCCAAGGGACAGTACTGTGCATACACATCACATGTGAGCATTAGAAGAGATGGACAAAAGCCAAATATAATTACTGAGATGGTTGTGATGATAATCCCATTTTTCTCATCCAGTGTACATTCTAGGAAGGGGCTTAATCCAAACAAGGTATTTTTTTCCTTCCCTGAGGAATCCCAACATTTCACCGTCTCAGTACAGCTGTGTTTAAAATATGAAATAAAGCTGTTCATTGAAGTTGTTTCTGTACAATATACAGAAATACTGTGATTGGCAGATATAAGATGTCATCAGAGAGAGTGGCTGCAATTGCAATGGACATACAACAGTATCAGTCAACTAACTGGAATTTCATTTTGGTGTAAAGAACCCAATACTCAGATTTCATTATAGTTATCACATTCTATCTCTTTTTACTTCAGCAAATCTATTTCCTCTTCTCAGCAGTGTTTTGACTTAATATGTATGTGAAACAGCTGCAGTGAAGGTACTGGGATATGGCAGTGCTGCCTGGCATTTACCAGTGTAACAGGCAGCTAGACATGGAATGGAATTGGTGCTGGGAAAGGGCTGTTTACACTGGGCTAACAGGATGGTGGTTTGGGCACCATAATCCATTATCAGGTCCTGGGCTTTGTAGCTCCACAAGTCTCTTTTTTCCCCCCAGTATACTTGGAGTTGAGTTTTAATAAATTGACTCACAATTGATGTGAATTAATTAATATATAAAATGAATTTTAACTGTCAGGTGATTAAGTATTTGAATCAACCACTCAGTCCATTTGTTACTTTCAAATATCTATATGGGAAGCAAATGATAATATAATCTGAAGTTTGTCAGGTGAACATAGTCAGAACAGAGGAGTGTGGTGAATGGTGGGGGATAGATTTGGAGAATGGTCTTATTAGCTCACAGTGTGACATAGAAATGCACCTGTCAAAGGCAGGAGAACCCTCTTCCCTGGAATCTGCTGGGTTGGGTACGATTTCACCTTCTCAGTTGCGGAGGCAGCAATCCCTCTTCCCTTTTCTAGACTCCATGCAACCTTCCCGTACTTTTCTGTCTTCACCATCTCTCTTCAGACATCTTAGGAACATTTATGCAGCTTTCTTTAATTTACTTAAAATTCCTGGCCCTGTAGTTCCTGACTTTAAAGTATCTTCTGCTGATTTTAATCTCGTCTATTATGAGTTGAGTTTGTAAATGTGGTATTCAGACACTTAGAGGTTACTTGATTGTCCCCTTGTACTAACTACTAGGGAGGCTACTACTTTCACAGTGCTGCAACTGAAAGAAACAGGGTGTTCTGTTGACATGCCACTGCCTTCTCTGCTGTAAGAGCCCAGACCAAAAATTGTGTTGCCTATGCTGTTTTATTATTATGGAAAGGAAATATGTGTTCCATAGGCAACTTATGCCATCCTTATAATGACCCCATAAGAAAGCTACTCTCCTATGTTAAATATGAGGAAAATAGAGTGTAAGAAGCCTAAGTGATTTACTTGGGATCTCTCTGCTAATAAATGCCTGCTTTCAAGCTAACATATGTCTTATTCAAAGGAGTGTGGTCATTATTTAAAGTCTGAAAAAATGAAAATTATAAAGGAAATAAAATTATTCATAATCCATTCTTAGAGAGACAAACCTTGTCTTAAACTTTTTTGACTTTATACAGTACTTTGAATTCACTACATTTGCTGTCATAAAAGTAATTTGTTTCTGGATTCTAGCTTTATCTCCACATGCTTTTATTTGCTTATTTTTATTATTTCATTTTTAAACCAAATGATTATTAACTAAAGCTTTTTTTTTGAGACAGAGTTTCAAACTGTTGCCCTGGGTAGAATGCCATGGCGTCATCATAGCTTACAGCAACCTCCCAACTCTTGGGCTCAAGAGATCCTCTTGCCTCGGTTGAGAGGGATTCTCACTCTTGTTCAGAGCTGGTCTCAAACTCATGAGCTCAAGCAATCCACCTGCCTTAGCCTCCCAGAGTGCTAGGATTACAGGTGTGAGCCATGCCCGGCCTAATTAAAGCATGTTACGTTCTTACCATATGGCACAACGCTGGGTGCAAGGAGCAATACACAAAGGACCATGTCAGAGTTGGAGGTTATTTCTTCTAAGGCCTCTCAGCTTCTGCTTGAAGACGTACAGTGGGGAGGAGTGCTCCCTCAGAGGGACTGCTTTTTTTTGTAGATACTTAGTTGTAATTGTTAAGGTCTGGTGCCAGCCCCTCAGGAAACCCCCAGTCTTGGGGAGATGATTAAATATATGAAACAATTGCCAGAAATGCAGAATGACCCTTAATTACATGAGGATACAGACTATCTGTGCTGTGAGAATTAGACAAGTAAGAATTAGAGGAAGACCGTCATCTATACAAGGAAAAGGAAAGGGAACTCTACCTGTTGAGCATAACCCTGATTCTTTAGGAGCTTTAATGTGTAATCTTGATTATTGCAGCAACCCTGAAAAGGTGATAGATACTATTCTAACTTTATTGGAATTGAACTCCCATCTGTGTGGAATCAAAGGCATGCATTTTTTTCCTCTCCTGCACTTCCATCTCTCTAAAGTAGGTCTTGTGCTATATTTTGGAGGCTTCTTAAAATAGCTTTTCTTCTTATAAAAATATACATGATATAGAAAATTTGGAAAATATAATAATCAGTTACAATGCTACCACTTAGAGATAACTATGATTGCTAGTTTGGCATATTTCTCTCCAAAATTTACATTCACATCCATCTGTATCACATACACATATACACATAGCTATATGCATGTATATATGATCATATACTTAAATATATATTTTGTATATCTTTTATATGAAATCAGGATCATTGTATGTATTATTTTGTTTGTATTTTTTAGGTTAAATTTGGTGAGCATTTTTCTATGTCATTAAAATTTTCTAAAACATGCTTTTTAAAGTGATATTAAAAATTGTATTCTGCTATAGTTATGCTGTAATTTATAACCAATTAACCAAACTAATTAGATTCTAACTTTTTGCTATGTTTTTATTTATTATGCTTCAATAAACTTTCTTTTATGGCTCGGCGCCTGTGGCTCAACGGGCTAAGGTGCCAGCCACATACACCTGAGCTGGCGGGTTCAAATCCAGCCCGGGCCTGCCAAACAACAATGACGGCTGCAACCAAAAAATGGCCGGGCGTTGTGGTGGGCACTTATAGTCCCAACTACTTGGGAGGTGGAGGCACTTAAGCCCAGGAATTGGAGGTTGCTGTGAGCTGTGATGCCACTCTATCCAGGGTGACAGCTTGAGGCTCTGTCTCAAAAATAAATAAATAAATAAATAAACTTTTATGAAATTATGTGTACATACATATATCTCTGATGATATCCTATTAAGTTATGTGTAGTTTTTAAGAATTTTAACTCAAAGATAATATCCAGAGAAGATGGGTCATTTACTATCTCTCTAGTGGCAGTATATGAGAATACCCAATTTTAGATATTCTCTTCAATCCTGAGTACTATCATTAAAAACAAATCTTTCTAGTTTGATAGTTGAAAAATAACCTCTAATGGCTTTAGTTTGCATTTCTTTGATGACTAAAATAGATGAACATATGTTGGAGTTGTCATCTAAACTGCCACTGGCCTGGAATCTTCCTCTTTTTCAAAGAGCCATAATGTATAGAGAAGAGAAGTTTAAAAGGATTTGTCTTATTTGTACTAAATTATTCTATGTCCTATCTTTTGGCAGATCTCTGACATCTACATTAGTGGGGAATCAGGGGATATGTCAGCCAAGGAGAAACTGCTCCTATGGACCCAGAAGGTGACAGCTGGTTACACAGGAATCAAATGCACCAACTTCTCCTCTTGCTGGAGTGATGGGAAGATGTTCAATGCGCTTATTCACCGATACAGGTAAAAGCAGTGGAACGTGGTGCTCTGCAGGAGCTGCTTCTCATCTCTTAGTTACCATGCTGGCTGTTTTCCCCCTCAACCAAGAATCAAAGCTCTGATTCATTAATTCATTTGAGAAAGAAATATTTGTTGAACCTGTACTTTACTAGGCACTGGGCAGACAGAGCAGTGAACAAAACAGCAAAAGTTCTTGCTCTTGTGGAACTTATCCTTGAGTGGGGAGAATAGTCAGTAAACAAATACATCCTGTCGTACCACATTAAATGCAATAGAGGGCTAGAGAGTGACAGGGCGTGGTGGTAGTTTGGACAGGGTGGTCAGAGGTGGCCTGTTTGATGAGGACATTAGAGCAGTGCCAAGAGGGAGTGAGCCATGCGAGCCTCTAGGGTCAGAGTGTTTCAGGTGAGGAAATTGCAAGTGCAAGGGGCCTGAACTGGGGGCGAGATTGAGCAACAGCAAGTGGCTGGAGTGAGGAAGATAGGAACTTTGAATGACAAAACCCAGAATTATTGAGCTCCTCTTGGTCATAAACATGTAAACATGCCCCAATTCTCTTTTCTTTTCTTTTTTTTTTTTTTTTTTTGAGACAAGAGTCTCAGTTTGATGCTCTTGGTAAAGTGCTGTAGCCTTATAGCTCACAGCAACCTCAAACTCTTGGGCTCAAGAGATTCTATCATGCCCAACTTTCAGTACTAGTTTATGACATCTTTCCCATGAAATGCAACAAACCTGCTGTTTTGTGAGTTTAGGATTAGGGAGGACCAGGCTCCTGGTGTGTAACTGAAAATGACATTTAGTACCCTTCTAAAACTCCTGCTCTCTAGCTCTGTTTTTCAGCTCTGGGAATGTTTAAGAAGTTTTCTTTGTGTAAATTTATGTGCCATGTGTAGACGGTGGCCTTTCATGTGCCTTGGTTGACTTTTACAGACCCGATCTGGTGGATATGGAGAGGGTGCAAATCCAAAGCAACCGAGAGAATCTGGAACAGGCTTTCGAAGTGGCAGAAAGACTGGGCGTCACCCGGTTGCTGGATGCAGAAGGTGAGAGTTAATGAACTTGGAGTAAGTTTGTCGTGTATTCACTGTTCCTTCTTCTTGCAGGTTTGTTTGTTCTCACTAAAAGATTTCTTGTCCATTTTCTCTCAGATGTGGATGTGCCATCTCCAGATGAAAAGTCTGTAATCACTTACGTGTCTTCAATTTATGATGCCTTTCCTAAAGTCCCCGAGGGTGGAGAAGGGATCAGTGCTATGGTAAAAGACATTTTCCTAAAATATCTTCTCACTTTGCTTTGTTTGTGTGGAATGCATTGATCAGTGTTTCTTAAATATTCATTTTATACAGAGCCACACTTAATCCACATTGTCTTTAGCACACACAGACATTGTCCTTGGTCCTGGGAATGAATCTAGGTACTGCTAATTTTGGAGCATTTAGCACAGATCTTTTGGTGATAAACGCTGGCAAAAAAATGTCCCTCTTATCCCCAGCTGAAATTCAAAATGAGGCAGTGTTTTCTCAGCCACTAATATCAGCCTGATTAGGTTTATCATGGATCTTTTCTGAATATTTTTAGTAGCTTGGTTTGTAACCTTTCTAGGTGTCAGGAAATTGAATCCCATTCTGAGAGCCCTTGAGGAACTTTGAAATTGGGACTGTGAACATTTCACTGAGCAGCTGCCTAGGCGATTAGAAGAAAGGGATTTTACCTGGTTTGGAGTGGCCTGAGCTGCTTTTTCTGTGCTTGTGTTGAATGTTGCTTAATCAGGTGTGTAATGTTTACTTTCTGGCAATAGGAAGTGGACGCCAGGTGGCAAGAATACCAAAGCCGGGTGGACTCCCTCATTCCCTGGATCAAACAGCATACCATACTGATGTCAGATAAATCCTTCCCCCAGAACCCTGTTGAGCTAAAGGTAAAGTCAGGGATTTAAATCTTTCTTGGGAGTAAGACTCAGAGCTTACTGCTGCTGATTTCTAGGTGAGATAGTATGAAAAATTGGGCCCGGTTGTTGCATCCATTCATTTATTCACCAAATATTAATTTTGTAGGCACTTTATAATCAATATATACACTTCAAAGAAACAGAAATTCTGGCCAAGGAGAGAGAAAAAGGACGAATTGAGGAATTGTATAAGTTATTGGAGGTAAGGAAACTTATCTTTTACTGAGACTTGGGATTTGCTGGTTTGTGTTCTTTTCCCAAACTGTGTTAACAGCAATACCCTCAGGATGACAAATACCTATGTATAGACTTACTTTCAGGTATGTCTTAACAATTTTGGTCTTAAAGGGGCAATATCAACCCCTGGATTTTTAAAAGGACTTACTGAAAAATGGCATATACAGTATTTATTCAGAAGTCTTGAGTTTTGTGGATGTGTTCTCTTGTTTCTCAGAAACTAAATCTTTCTAGGGTAAAGAGAAAAGAGATTTCCATTTCCAATTTGATTCCTAGAGAATTTGACGTTTCAGAGATAGGCATTTAACTTTGCCAGGTCGGGGATTAGTGAGAGGAGAATTTATACAAAGTGTAGAAGGAATGGAAGGATTTAGTGTAGGTGGTCCCTGCGTCCTAGAGGTAATTTTTCTTTTCCTCTCACCTTAAGATGAGGCACAGTTAAATATTCAGTCGTTTTCCATATTAGACCATAGGAACAACTGTTGACTGGCTGAGTGAAGGAACAAGAAGGGGGCTGGGCATAATGGCTCGTGTCTGTAATCCTAGCAGTTTAGGAGACCAAGAGGGGAAAACACTTGAGTCTGGGAGTTTGAGACCAGCCTGGGCAATTTAGTAAGACCCTGTCTCTACAAAGAATAAAAAGAGTGAGGCAGGCATGATGGTATACACCTACAGTCCCCAGCTACTTACGAGGCCGAAGCAGGAGCATCACTGGAGCCTGGGAGTTTGATGCTGCAGTGAGCTATGATTATGCCACTGTACTCCAGCCTTTTAAAACCCTGTCTCTTAAAAAAAAAAAAAAAGAAAGAAAGAAGAAAAAAAAAGAGAAAGAGATACAACAAATGATGTACAAAGAACAAATGAAAACTGGCCTCAAGGGCATGGCTGTGTTTTTGGACTAAACAAGTATCTCTTTCAGGTATGGATTGAATTTGGCCGAATTAAGTTGCCTCAAGGTTACCACCCTAATGATGTGGAAGAAGAGTGGGGAAAGCTCATCATTGAGATGCTAGAGCGAGAGAAATCACTTCGGCCAGCTGTAGAGAGGTGGGTCCAGAACCTCTGAAGGTCAGAAGTTCTCAACCTGTGGGGTCACGACCCACAGCAACTATATTAAAGTGCCACGGCATTGAGAAGGTTGAGAACCACTGCTCAAGGTGATCTGACATTACTTAGTAGGCTGCTTTGGGCCGTTCCCCTGACTATGGTTTTTCTCTTATTTTAGGCTAGAATTGCTGCTGCAGATCGCAAACAAAATCCAGAATGGTGCTTTGAACTGTGAAGAAAAACTAACACTAGCTAAGAATACACTGCAGGCTGTAAGTCTCTGTTTTTTCCCATTTCTTATGTCACAGGTTTTCCACTTCTTAGCCTCTGCACTAATGGCTGAGGTTAATAGTCAGTTTGAAGAAACCAACTGTGCCACTTCCCTTTGGGAGTGGGGGGGTTGTTGCAGGTCCCTCGGCTCCCTCCATCCTGTGAGTGGAAGCCTCACTCTTCTTCTCTCTTTCTATCACAGGATGCTGCTCACCTGGAATCAGGACAACCTGTGCAATGCGAGTCAGATGTCGTCATGTATATTCAGGAGTGTGAAGGTCTCATTAGGCAGCTGCAGGTGGATCTCCAGATCCTACGAGATGAGAATTACTACCAACTAGAAGAGCTGGCTTTTAGGTGAGGAACAAGGGCCCCAAACAGGGATTACTTACTGTTTAGTCTTATGGATCAAGAGTGAATCAAGAGTCAGACACTGAATCTTACACTTGGATCTTACAATCAGTGTCTTAATGAGGATATTACAGGTATTTGGGGTAGCAAAGTTTTTGTAGCGGAGGATGGTTTCCCCTTATTGTAGGCCCTTCCCCCTAAGTACCTATAAGGATTCTCCTAATTATTGTGGCATCTTATACCCACACGTTTCAAAGTGACCTGCAAGGGTGCACATCACAATTAGAAGCATTGGTGATCCAATGTTGTCATTTTATAGTGGAGGCAGTAGATCCACAGAAGTCATGAGGATTGTCTCTAGTTACTTGGCTAGTTGGAACAGAGCTAAGACTAGGACCCTGTAAATAGGTATTGGTTTGCTTTCCTCCATTTAATACTGTAATTTGGCATTTGCCTCAAAGATGACTCTGAAATAGAAGAAGATGTTAGTAATAATCACCTTGCATTCATATAACACGTTCTTTTTTTTTTTTTTTTTTCAAAACACTTTCATTGTCTTATTTGTACTTTTATCATATTCTTGTCAAATGAATAGGGATGATAATACTTTTTAAATGCTATAGATTTAAGTCCCTTTCTTTTTTTCTATTGTTCCATTTCAGGGTCATGCGTTTGCAGGATGAGCTGGTTACCTTGCGTCTAGAGTGTACAAATCTGTACCGGAAGGGTCACTTCACTTCACTTGAATTTGTTCCACCCTCTACTTTAACCACTACTCATTTAAAAGCAGAACCCCGGACCAAGGCAACCCATTCTTCTTCTACCTCTTGGTTCCGAAAGCCCATGACTCAGGCTGAACTAGTGTCTATCTCTTCTTCTGAAGATGAAGGCAATCTCCGATTTGTATATGAACTACTATCTTGGGTGGAAGAGATGCAGGTGAGCATATGTCCAAAAGGCTTGTGCAGTACACTAATGTTTACTGCATCTAGTAGCTTATCTGAAAGGACTAGGTTGCTCTGTGTCACTTGAACAGATTCCCTTAATTTGTTTTGTTTTTTTTTTTTTTTTTTTTTTTGTAGAGACAGAGTCTCACTTTATCTAGGGCTGTGGCGTCACACAGTTCACAGCAACCTCCAACTCCTGGGCTTAGGCAATTCTCTTGCCTCAGCCTCCCGAGTACCTGGGACTACAAGCGCCCCCCACAACGCCTGGCTATTTTTCTATTTTTTACAGTTCGGCCGAAGCCGGGTTTGAACCCGCTACCTTTGGGATATGGGGTCGGTGCCCTTACTCGATGAGCCACAGGCACTGCCCTGGATTCCCTTAATTATTGATGGTTCAAAAACAAACAAACAAACAACAAAAAAAGCTATTGATGGTTCCTTGAACACAAGTCCCGCACTCTTATCAGAAGGGTGATAGATAGGGTCAGACTGAATAGCATACACTCTTGTATTTGAAACCGTGTAGGAATGTGTTCCTTTCAGCTAACTGAACTCTGAGTGAGAGCTTGGGGAAAAAATTATAGTCTATAAACCTGTTACCTTCTTTGAAATTACCTTATTGGCAGACGAGTTAATTCTTCATTTGTTGTTTGTCTTAATTCTTTTTTCTTTTTGTTTCTTTTTTTTTTTGAGACAGAGCCTCAAGCTGTCACCCTGGATAGAGTGTATGCATCACAGCTCACAGCAACCTCCAATTCCTGGGCTTAAGCGAATCTCTTGCCTCCGCCTTCCAAGTAGCTGGGGCTATAGGTGCCCGCCACAACGCCCGGCCATTTTTTGGTTGCAGCCGTCATTGTTGTTTGGTGGGTCCGGGCTGGATTCGAATCCACCAGCTCAGGTGTACGTGGCTGGAGCCTTAGCCCGTTGAGCCACAGGCGCCGAGCTGTTTCTTTTTTTTTGAGACAGAGTCTCATTTTGTCACTCTGGGTAAAGTGTTATGGCATCATAGCTCACAACAACCTCAAACTCTTGGGCTCAAGTGATTCTCTTGCCTCAGCCTCCCAAGTAGCTGGGACTATAGGTGGTCGCCACAACGCCTGTCTATTTTTAGAGATGGGGTCTCACTCTTGCTCAGACTGGTCTCAAACTTGTGAGCTCAGAGAAACACCCATCTCAGCCTCCCAGAGTCCTAGTGTTTGTCTCAAGGCTACTGTGTTCCATAACTCCAGGGTGTACTATTACATGTATTCTAGGATAATATTTCAAATTTGACTTTGTCCTTATCCTTTTAACCCATATGTTTTATATTTAATTCTTCCCATTCCCAGATAATATATTTCCCCATCCCAATAGATAAAAATGTATACACCAAACTGTTCGATTGTTTGTTTTGGAGACAGAGTTTCACTTTCTCGCCCTTGGTAGAGTGCTGTGGTGTCGCAGATCTCAGCAACCTCACTCAAACTTTTTTTTTTTTTTTTTTTTTGTAGTTTTTGGCCAGGGCCAGGTTTGAACCCACTACCTCTGATATATGGGGCCAGTGCTCTATTCATTTGAGCCACAGGCGCCACCCTTAAACTCTTGGGCTTAAACAATTCTCTTTAAATCGCCTCATCCTCCCAAGTAGCTGGGACTATAGGTACCTGCCACAATGCCCAGGCTATATTTATTTATTTATTTAGATATTTTTTTGAGACAGAGTCTCACTTTGTCACCATTGGTAGAGTGCTGTGGCATAACAGCTCAAAGCAACCTCAAACTCCTGGGCTAAAGTGATTCTCTTTCCTCAGCCTCCCAAGTAGCTGGTACTACAGGCACCTGCCACTACGCCTGGCTATTTTTTTGTTGCAGTTGTCATTGTTGTTTAGCTGGCCTGGGCCGGCCAGATTTGAACCCACCACCCTCGGTGTATATGCCTGGCGCTGTAATCACTGTGGTACAGGCGCCAAGTCAATCAAACTGTTTTAAAATTGTCTGCCATTGGCTAATAGTTAATGCCATTAATAGAGCTAAATATTTTCAGATTATTTCTTTCTCATATCAGTTTGTGAAATGAAGAGACTCCATGAAGGGAAATGTCTAAACTGTAAAATTAGGCATTCTAAGCCTGTGATCAACAAATTATGCAGCAGCAGAAACCTGCCCCTGTTGCTATGATTGACAGAGTTTGCTCTCCAGCTCCTGAGGGTGCTTATGGCATATTTTCTTTCTTTCTTTCTTTCTTTTTTGAGACAGAGTTTCCAGTTGTCACCCTCAGTAGAGTGCTGTGGCACCACAGCTCACACCAACCTCTAACTCCTGGGCTCAAGCAATTCTCCTGCCTCCACCTCCCAAGTAGTTGGGACTACCACAACGCCCAGCTCTTTTTTGCACCTGCCACAATGCCCAGCTATTTTTTGGTTGCAGCCATCATTGTTGTTTGGCAGGCCAGGCTGGTTTCAAACCCGCCAGCTCAGGTGTATGTAGCTGGCACCTTAGCCGCTTGAGCCACAGGCGCCAAGCCACCATATTTTCTTTGTAAGAGGCTAGAGATAAATGGAGATAGTTTAGGTGTCCTTTTGCTCCATTCGCTACCCCTAATCTCCTTGTCCAAATGTTGATTCTGACTTAATTCATTTTCTTTTCCTGCTCGTTCAGTAATAAATTATTGCATGTGTATTTTTTCTTTTCCAGATGAAACTAGAGCGAGCAGAGTGGGGTAATGACCTGCCTAGTGTGGAGTTGCAGCTGGAAACACAGCAGCACATCCACACGAGTGTAGAAGAACTGGGCTCAAGTGTCAAAGAAGCCAGGTTGTATGAGGTGTGTAGCCTTCAGAGTCCACATTATGGGAAGGACAGTGGAGGTAGAATACGGATAATAGGACAGTCTGCACAATGGAGCTGTCTGTAAGAAGAGAGCTCTGGAAGAATGACACTTTATGACAAATTTTATTTTCACATGATGTGTCTCTGTTAATCTTTGAAGTAAACGTGTAAGAAAGATGTTTTTATTAATCTTTTTTTATTAAAAAGAAAAGTAATACTTGAAGCTAAGATTAGAATTAATAAACATAGATGCAGTGTCCAAACTCAGGCCTCTGCCTCTAAAAATTCATGCTCTTTTTACTTCCCCATCTGCCTGCAGTAGAGAGCTGGTATGGAACAAATTATTCATTTAGTCTCGCCTCTTCCTCAATTATTATTCTATCTACACATTTATAATTTTAGCTTTCCCCTTCAAAAAAGGAATTAAATAGTTTAGGAATTATCAGGCTTAGATTTTGCTTAGAAGCCTCCCAGAATTGCTGGAAGCACATGGTAATGAGGGTCTGTTGGTTGTGGTTACCCTGCTGGATTCTTGCCTGAAGTACTGCACCAAACTGACTCGGAGATTTGTATCTAAGCCTCTGTTTTCTTAGAGCAACCAATCATTATGTACATAGATGAAACCATTACATATACAACAGTTTACTTACTCTTTTTCTAATGTGTTTTTATGTCATTTTTTTCTTAACAGGGAAAGATGTCCCCAAATTTCCATACCAGCTATGTTGAAACACTTGGAAAGTTGGAGACACAGTACTGTAAATTGAAGGTAAGTTCTGACTGGTTCTTCTGTGACTTCTATTCATGGAGATTCTCATTCTTTTCAGATAACTCTTTTATCTAAATCAGAAAGCTGATTGTTTGGCCCTGTTTTATTTTTCTAATTATTAGGAATTCATTTAGTATGCAGTTGTTCATATGTATTACAAAATTTTCTCAACTTCTTTTTTCTATTTTTCTTTTTTGACACGGAGTCTCACTCTGTACCCTGTAGAGTGCTATGGCATTTCAGTTCACAGCAACCTCAAACTCTTGGGCTCAGGAGATCCTTTTGTCTCAGTCTTCAGCTTCCCAAATAGCTAGGGCTGCAGGCAACCACCACACTGCTCAGCTAGTTTTTCTGTTTTCCGTAGAGATGGGATCTCACTCTTGCTCAGGTTGTTCTCAAATTCCTGAGCTCAGGAGTTCCTGCCTCGACCTTCCAGAATACTAGGATTACAGTTTTAAGTAAATAGAATCTATCCTAGCTATCATGCTTCACCGAGCTGATGGCTGTTTCACTTGGAGACACCAAAAGTAAAAGTTTGAGATTGGTCTGAAAGGACTTCCCTTCTATCTGTTGTTTTTCATTCCTGCCTTTCAAGATTGTTCAGAGTAGGACAGGCCTAGGGTCATTTTTGTTTTTTATTATTATCATTATTATTATTATTATTATTGGGGCGTAGGGTCATTCTTTATCCAGGGAGCCCCACAAAAGCCTTATGAGTTCTGTCTTCTGTCTAGGATGGACAAGGGTTCTGGAAATCTTATATATGAAACTTGTATGAATCTAGAATCTGTGGAAAGAATCCAGAGATTTAAAAGCAACACTAAATACATCTCCTGAGTTATTCTTTCCTTGGATGTCAAATGTGCTATCTTCTACAGATATAAAGGCTGGCAGCCTAACTATGTAATCCTTGCTTTGCCTAGGAAACGTCTAGCTTCCGGATGAGACATCTTCAGAGCCTGCATAAATTTGTCTTCAGAGCTACAGCTGAGTTGATCTGGTTGAATGAGAAGGAGGAGGAGGAACTAGCATATGACTGGAGTGACAACAATCCCAATATCTCAGCCAAGAGAAATTACTTTTCTGTGAGTCTAGCACAGCAGACCTGTCATGTTTATTTAATAGCAGCAGATGGAAACAGAGAGGCTAGTCTGCTGAAAGCTTCCTTGGGTGTCTAGAGGACCCTACTCAATGTATCTGTGCATGTGAGGAGTGTACATGGAGAGGGGAGCAGCAGAGTCCAACAATGAATTTAGTTAGAATCCATTTAGAAAGGCAGTGTCTTGGTTCAATGGAATAGCCATGTGCAAGTTGAGTTATTTCATAAGCAATTACAACTTTGTGGTTAAGATGATAGGCTTTAGGCTTTGGACTGAGATAGATCTAAATTCAAATTCTAATTCTTCCACTAACTAGCTCTGTGACCTTGGGCAAGTCATTTAATATCTCTGGACCTCGCTGTAAAATATAATAGCACCACTTCAAAGGGTTGTTTAAAAGATTGAGTAAGATTTAATAAGCTAATCTAAGCAAAGTGCTTAGTATAATATTGTTTAATGGGCCTATACTCTTAGCTTCCCACAGATTGCTAAATTCTTCTTAATTTATTTAATAATTTTTTGGTTTCAGTGTCTTCACTTATAAAATGGGAGGGGAAATAAAGGCATTTGACAATGGGACAATGTTTTTCTTTTTTTTTTTTTCAGTGAAAGATGTAGACAAGTAAGATTATTTTTTGCTACTTTTGGTATTTCCATATTCAGAGGATTTAAAAGATTTTGTAAGCTCTATGCAGAGAGGGAGTTTTTTTGCCAACACTACAGTTTTGTTTTGTTTTCAGATTAATATGAGGTTACAAACTGTTAGGTTACATCGTTTGCATTTGTTAGGTAAAGTCCCAGTTGTAGTTGTTCCTTTCAGCCAGGAAGTGTGCCAAATACCCTTACATGTGTGCCTATTAGGTGAGACAACACACCACACTTTGGATACTATAATTATTTTTGTTATTGCTAGTATTTTTCCCCCCTTTTATTACTTGTTGTTTGTTTGTTTGTTTAAGATGGGATCTTTCTATGTTGCCCAGGTTGACCTCAAACTCCTGGACTCAAGTGGTCCTCCTACCTCAGCCTCCCAGGTAGTTGCAATTATAGGCATACACCACCACACCTGGCTAGTTACTTTAATTCTGTTCATTTAGGATTCTTTTTTTTTTTTTCTTTTTTTATTTTTCATTTAGGATTCTTAAAAAGTATAGACTTCTCCTGATTAGAAAGTGTCATATGATTCTTCCCAAGGCAAGAAGAGAGAATAGGCTCTGTAATTTAATAAACAGCATGTATGAAAACTGAAATTAGACTATGATAGAGATACAGGGTGGACATGAAATTCATGTGCAATTTACTATGTTAAACTATTTTAAATTGCACATGAACTTTATGTCCACCTTGATAAAGAAAGTGCTCTGAGAGCAAGGAAAAGGGATGTATCTGATAGTAAGGATTAATACCCAGCTTCACAGCAGAGCTGGCATTTAAATTAGGTCTTTTA
>CAUYON010163766.1:0-20442 GCA_963573935.1 Arctocebus calabarensis | reverse complement strand
GGCTTAAGCGATTCTCTTGCCTCAGCCTCCCTAGTAGCTGGGACTACAGGCGCCCGCCACAGCGCCCGGCTATTTTTTTTTGTTTTGCAGTTCGGCCGAGGCCGGGCTTGAACCCGCCACCTTCGGTATATGGGGCCGGCGCTCTACTCGCTGAGCCACAGGAGCCGCCCCCTATTTCTATTATCTAGAGAGTAAAGTCTTCCAACTTAGTGCTTTCAATGCCCATCCACATAAATTCAGGATGAATTATCTCAAGTTCCATGGGAAAAAAAGGTCAGCATTTTGATCGTAATAATAATGAATTTATGATTATTATGAGACTGACAGTTTTATGATAAAGTTTTCCCATATAAGACTGCTGCTAGCCATATAGTATTTCTGCTATATCATCTTCTAGAAACCTTTGGTACCTTTGCCGATACACATATATATTTATATTTATACACAGTATAAATTTTCAGAAAAGGAAATTCTTAGTCAAAGAGTAAAGGCATTTATAATTTTGATAAAAATAAACAAATCGGCCTCCATAAGAATTACACCATTTGGCACTGCCACCAGTATTATGTAAGATCGGCAATACCCAGAGACTCACCAGCACTGTGTTCTCAAACTTTTCTGTCTTTACTAAAGAGAGATGCACTTTTTATGCAGATGTGGAAGGTTAATAAGAGCCCAAGACATATGATCCCATCTACCTGACCTCCATTAAAACTATTAATCGTTAACAGAGAATGAGAAGAATTACTCCCAGTACAGAAAGTTGAAAGGTATATTGTTGTATAGTCTCAAAAAAGAAGAGTTGTAGGTCCATACAGCAGTGCCCAATGATGGCGTGAGTGAGGAGCTCACCAAGTTCCAGGATTACCCAAGGGACAAGGGCAATAAATGACAAAGTACATCTAGTACATCAATTAAGCACTACTGTTCTAACAGCTTCCTTTCAGGGAAAACTGATGCCAGCCAAACCCGTAAACAACTTTATGGATGTTTGACGGCAGCTTGTGTCAGTAGAAACAGAGTCATAAAAACTGTATAGCCCAGACCTCAGCAGTAATTTAAAAAAACTCCAAAAACAGAAAGAAAAGAATTTGGATGATTTAACATTATTGAAACAACTTAGAGCAGACAAAGTTGAAATGGACGTGGTCAGAACTGACCGGTGAAGTGGTAAATGATAGGAACTGGAAGATGTCTAAGGAGCCCTGTCAAATTCATGTCAAGCCTGAAAAAAAAAGAATAAAGAAAGAAAGACTTTTTAAAAGGACCAGATCATCATCTCATAAGAGCTAAGCATGACAGATATCAACAGGGCAGGTTTCCTAGGGTGATTTCTGAGCCAAAAGTCCAAGAACTTTTGTTGATTTCACGTTCACTTAGGCAAGACGTCAAGGATAAATAATTCTGGTAAATACTGAAAAATCAACTATTTTATACTGATTCTATAAAACAAAAAAAATTACAACTATTAAAATAATTTTCCAATGGTATAAAAAAAGTGTTGTAAATGGCAGTCCCTTATAACTAATATGATACTTATAATTCTTCTGTGTTATTTCGATGCACTACTTCTTTCATGTATAATGAAGATTTTTGTAGGCCAGCCTGGAAACACTTATAACATTGTTTCTACAAGAAAAAGGCATTCCAAAATCCAAACCACTGATTTAAATTGAACATATTTGGGGTATGTGAAGGATTGCCTAGATGTAAGAAGAGAAATTGTTATTATATTTCCAAATTGCTAAAGGGTACCTTTTGATCTAGCATGGTGGCTCCTGTCTGTAATACTAGGACTCTAGGAGGCCACAGCGGGTGGACTGCCTGAGCTCAGGAGTTCCAGACCAGTCTAACCAAGAGTGAGACCCTTGTCTTTATTAAAATTAAAAAATTAGCCAGAGTGGTGGTGCACACCTACAGTCCTAGCTACTTGGGAGGCTGAGGCAAGAGGATCACTTTAGCCCAGGAGTTCAAGGTTGCTGTAAGGTATGACACCGCAGTTCTCTGGCCTGGAGCAACAGAGTGGGACTCTGTCCCCCAAAAGTAAAATTAAAACAAGAAAAGAAAAGGAAGGGAAAGGAACAGGAGGAAAGGGAAGGGGAGGGAATGGAAGGGGATACTCCCTAGGACCAGGTGAACTTCCTTTTGATCGGACATAGATCAGGAGTGAATGGTTTCCACAGACACAAATTTGGTTTCCTGTGCAGTCAGGTTAGCTACCATCACAGGCTGATACCACACCACTCTCAGAGGGCTGCTTTGGTTTCAGCACTAACACCTCTAAAAGAGAAGACTTCTGGGGCTTCGGGTATTTGTGAAGAGGACTGGTTCAATCTCAGCACAAAGCAAAACTTCAATCCTTTCCCTTGAGCAGGATGAAGCTGCTCTGCTGAATGAAGCTGGATGTACTGCGGCATAACAGAAATGTGCATTCAGAAATGTGCAGGTCCAGATCCCTAAATCTGTTCCACCACTTAGTAGCTATATGACTTTAGGCAAGTTGCTTTATTTTTAGAATACATTTGGCAGATGTGGAAGCCATCTGCTCATCTGCTTTCCTTAAGGGGATAAGATGGGATTCTTTCAGAGTACATGAAGCTTTCCAACTAAAAAGAAAGGTTATTATGTGGAAAAGCAGAAACATAGTATGTTAATAAATGTGTTGTCGCATAGAAATTTGGGGGACAATGGAGATGTTCTGTATCTGTTCTATGCAATGCGACAGCTACTAGTCACAGGGGGCCACTGAACATTTGAAATGCAGCTAGCGTGACTGAGAAAAATGAAATGATATTTTTCCCTTATTTATTTATTTTTTAAAATAACTTTTATTGTGCATAGTCAGGTTTGTGACACGACGCTAAGGGATACAGTGGGGTAATAAAATGAGAACCATTGCAAAGCAAATTAACTTACCTATCAACTCACGTCATCTTTTTAAGTTAATATTTTAGTTTTAGTAAATTTCCACTTTAATAGCCACACTTGGTTAATAGTTACTATATGGAGCAATATAGCTCTAGAAAACCTTCATATCATCATCTTAAAATAGGGATAAAAATAACCCATCTCAGTGTTTCCTTTGTCTTACTGATCATAAGATTCTCCTCAGCTGCCTGATAAAAAGGTTCTCCAGGTTTGGTGCCAGTCACATACACCGGAGCTGGCGGATTCGAACCTAGCCCGGGCCGGCCAAACAACAATGACAACTGCAACCAAAAAATAACCAGGCATTGTGGCAGGCACCTGTAGTCCCAGCTACTTGGGGAGGCTGAGGCAAGAGAATCACTTAAGCCTGAGAATTTGAGGTTGCTGTGAGCTGTGATGCCACAGCACTCTAAAAAAAAAAAAAAAAAAAAAAAAGAATCTCCATTCCCTACCTCAGACCGACCAAAGCAGAATCGACTTGAGAGAGGCAGAGAATCTGAATTTCCAATAAATTCCTCCAGTCGATGGGGCCGGTCTGGTGCACTCACTAGCACTGTAATGAGGGTTGACCGAACCTGACATCTGTAAGCATTAGGAAGATGTGTGGAACTGTACTACCCCAGGGGGAAAAGCCTCTTGTTCTGGAGAAGTTAGCTGTGTCAAACATCCACATTCACTAGTACTAAAGGACCCACCTAAAGCTCTCTAAGAAATAGTCACACAGCCTGGTGTTTCCAGGGGCAGGAAGACCCTGTTCCAGAATGCTGAGGGCACTTTATCAGTTTCCCTTTGTTTTGTTGTGATGGAGAAGACCAGAGCAGTATAAGGCCTGACTCTGACGGTGGGTATCTTGAAGGCGCTATTTCACATGGTGACTTATTTTTTAAATCTGGTGAAGGAACTTGGAATGGGAGGCAAAAGAAAACTACTCATGTGTGACTATACATCAAGGTAATTTGAAAACCAGATGTAAAAGAGACGAGAGCCTGAGATAGGGAGAGACCTAAGTTGAAAGGAAAACTTAGGACAGGAAAGGCTTCCTTAAAGGTTGCTGACTTCATAAGATACATAAAGCGTTATCTCAATAGGATGGAAGGATGGCTCTTTGGCCAATGGCCTGCAATCTAGTTCATTTCTGTTTTCTTTTCTTTTTTTTTGTAGAGACAGAGTCTCACTTTATCGCCTGTGGCGTCACAACTCACAGCAACCTCCAACTCCTGGGCTTAGGCGATTCTCTTGCCTCAGCCTCCCGAGTAGCTGGGACTACAGGCACCCGCCACAATGCCCGGCTATTTTTGATTTGCAGTTCGGCCGAGGCCGGGTTTGAACCTGCCACCTTCGGTATATGGGGCCGGCGCCCTACTCGCTGAGCCACAGGTGCCGCCCTCTAGTTCATTTCTGAATTCGCTGCTGTTTCAAAGACCATACTATTTAACTACCTTAGAGAAGTCTGAAATGTCAACATAGCCTCAGAACATCAAGAACATTCCCATTTTGTAGATGTGGAAGCTGCCTGCTCATCCACGTCCCTTCAGAGAATGTGACAGCATTCTTTCAGAGCACTTGAAGCTCTCCAAAGAAAAGACATAAGCATTGCAAGAAGATGTTACCTGCAGAAGCAGAAACATCGGAAGGCTCATAACGTGTCTACTACGGTCTCCGTGCACTCTTCTCCTCAAAGAAGCCACTCTGGATAGTATAGGAGCTGCCATGGGATGTTCTCTGTGACAGAGACGCTGACACAGGGGAACGTAAATGATAATGGAGGGAAGAACGCTGCAACAGGTAAATAAACCATTTATGTGCACAACTAAAGGAAACTCAGGCTGGAAACTTCACTTGAGTTTACATTTAAAAATCTACACTTTAGGCTCAGCACCTGTGGCTCAACGGGCTAAGGCGCTAGCCACGTACACCTGAGCTGGCGGGTTCGAATCCAGCCCAGGCCCACCAAACAACAATGTCGGCTGCAACCAAAAAATGGCCGTGCGTTGTGGCGGGCACCTGTAGTCCCAGCTACTTGGGAGGTGGAGGCAGGAGACTCGCTTGAGCCCAGGAATTGGAGGTTGCTGTGAGCTGAGATGCCATAGCACTCTATCCAGGGTGACAGCTTGAGGCTTGGTCTCAAAAAAAAAACAACAAAAAAAAACTACACTTTAGGATCGGCGCCTGCAGCTCAACATACACCAGAGCTGAGGGGTGAATCCAGCCTGGGCCTGCCAAACAACAATGACAACTACAACCAAAAAATAGCCAGGTGTTGTGGGGGCACTCATAGTCCCAGCTACCTGGGAGGCTGAGGCAAGAGAATCACTTAAGCCCAGGAGTTGGAGGTTGCTGTGAGCTGTGTGACGCCATGGCACGCTACCCAGGGTGACAGCTTGAGACTCCATCGCAAAAAAAAAAAAAAAAAAAAAATCTACACTTTATTTAATTACAAGGTTAGGCTAATGTACATGCTAAGGTTAAGCTAACTAAATACAGTAGACCCTCTACAGTTGATCGCCTTCCCACTGACAACCTCCTAAGTGGAGCTAATTTTTATAGACCGGACATACACCACATGTATGTTTCAGTGCTGTAGGTCTAGTTCCTTATGTCGACCAACCTTTGTATGTTGACCAGTTGTTAAAGTCTCTTGGGTGGCCAACTTACAGAAATTCTACTGTATTTGAATTTTATTTTACTAGTACAATAGATGGGGATAATGTGCCAAAAAAAAATGATAACTGATTAACTTCCCTTTACCCCTTGTACAATGTTATACGTGTGTGCATATATATGTGTTTTACAAACCTCCTACCAACATACGACTCACACTTACGAGCAGAGGCTGTTACAGGTAAACGTAAATGTGCCTGTTCCAATTTACATACAAATTCAACTTGAGGACAAACCTACAGAACCTATTTTGTTCATAACCCAGGGGCTATCTGTACATATCTCAAAATAAATTATTTATAACTTGGCCAAAGCTTTAAAATGAGAGGGGTTTTTTAAGTGAAATATTCAATTTCCAGGAGAAGATTAAAGATTGCTTGTTCCATTTAACATAACAAAAGTAAATGTTATTATTAAAGGTATAAACGTATGACTGAATAAACTGGGTATGAAAGCACCAGGCCTGATCCATAACATCCTTTCCTGTTTCTTCTCTTTTTCTCTCTTTCTCTCTCTCTCTCTCTAACATCTATTCATCTCTTTCAGCCTTCCAGGCAGTGCAACTCCTGACTCCCCAGCCCACTGTAGGTTTAGCTTCCTTCATTACCTCGGGGATCCCATGGTTTATCCATTAATACCACAGTCAAGAATATCTTCCCTTTTCTTACCCCTAAAGAAATCCTTCCTTGAAATCTGCCCAGCTAATCTCTAGCCATGATCAGCCCCTCTGTCCATTTTCCTGGCTGCTTTCTTTCAGGCTTCCAAGCAGTACAGAAAACAGTGCAGAGCAAACCCCATTCCCCACCCGCCCTTTACTATTAGAAAGCTTCTTTGAAGAATATAGAAGTTTTGTAAGTCTCATTCCGCTACTATCCACCTCTACGTTCATCTCATCACGGACCACACTTTCCTCCTTCCTGACTGTCTCAAAAGGAAGACATCCCAATATTTTTCTTCCAAATTTTTACCACATCTATGATGCCCTTTTTCTTGGATCATCGTTATCTTCCTCTCAACTAGGTTCTTCCTACAAGCATGCTCAAGTCCTGTAGAAAAAAGAAAATTAGGTATGTGCCTTCCAGGCACCTGTCCTTTTTCTTCCCCCTTCACCATCAAACCTCTTGAAATGGTAACCTAAATCCTTGCTCCGGGATTCCACGCCTCTATCTACATCTTAGTTAGCCACTCTCCCTCTTAGAGACACAAGGCCACCGCACACCTCTGTTCTGTCTGCTGTCATACCCTTTCCTGAACCCCTGCCATATATTTCCAACTGGCTCCTGCTAAAAAACTGCACGTGGAAGTCCTGGCAGGGACTTCAAACTTGCTCCCCTCTCTAAGTTTACAGATTCACCACTACCACCTGGGCCCCCTGATAAGAAACCACCTTGGGTTCTTCCAAGTTCTTCTCGATTCTGCCCCAGCTCACCTCTCCGGCTTTTCCTCTATCCATAGAGGATGGTAGGTGGTGGCTATGGCAAAGCGCGTGCCCTTCCATAGCTGAGCATGGCACAAGGCCAACCTTCCACCTGTACTTTTCACTCTTCCCAGCACCCACAGACCCACGCAGATCCCTATTCATCTTTAAAGTGAAATTGCAAATCTGCCTTGAAGCTTCTCCTGAATTCCCTTCACCCACAACCTTGCTCAGAATTAATTGCTCCCTTTTCTATATTCACACAGCCCTTTACCCGAGCCCTCCCCAGTTGCCCATTGCCAGACTATCGTGCCCTGATTTATTCACATTCCCTCTTCCCCCTTTTCTGCCATTTTCAATGGCAGCTCATTGAAAATGCATTACTCATCTTTGTTCCTGGGAGCCTAGAGAGGCCAGTTCCAGACACACAGAGTGCCTTGATAAATATCTGTTGAATCGATACTGTAAGTATTAGCGCTATATGGAGTATGTTTTCCTGGCCTACGCCTCCAAACTTCCTCTGCCGTAAGACTAAAAGGAAAGCAAATGGAAAAATAATCTGCCACACCAATGGAGCAGTCACACCAACATTTTAAACTTCTCAGAATCACTAAAATTTTTTGGAAAACTCCCTTCCAAAACTGTTTCTTACATACTGTGAGTTTTTATTTTCCCTTCCTTAGAGAACCAGGAAAATGTCAAATCAATGAGTCATGAGAAAGATTCATCCTGAAACAATACGTTTAGCTATGCAGTGATTTAGCGTGAGACAAACTAGGGGAAAAATATAATCAGTAACTTCTTCATATAAATAAATAGTGCAAACTGGCCTGGCCTGGCCCACCTATAGGGGAATAAAGGTGAGCTGCTAACAGCAGCCGGGGGGCCAGGAAAGAAGCTTCCTGAAGGAGTATTTTATTCCTATCTGAGGAATAAATCTCCAAATCCTATCTGAGGCTTACTATTACGTTGGGGGCAAAGCATCAAAACTACACATTTACAAAGAAAGCTTTGAAGTAAAAGTTTAGATTAAGATCGTGTCTACGGGACACAAAAATACTTGGCTGCCTTAATCCAACTCAGTGTGAAAGGGAAGAGAATTAAGTTGAAACAGTGTGAATATCAAAAGTTATGCATTAATGTGCACAGATGTGAATTAATTAAAAAAACATTACCCCAATATAAAAATAATAATTAAAAAAAATAAATCCAGGCTTTACCTTTAAAAAAAAAGTTCTTTACTTATGGGAAACACAAAAACAGACTCAAATTTACTTTGGAAATAATTTTAAAAGAGAAACCCTTAAGAAGAAAAGAAATGAGCTACTTTGTCATCTGTTTTGCTGTTTTTCCTGAGGGCCTTCTGTGGCATTTTAGACTTATCTATATTTGGATAACAGTAACAGGTGAGGAATAAAAAGCAGCTGCGTATTTACTCCCAAGGGGGGGGTGGGAATTCTGTAAACATCCTAGGTAATGACTATAAAATATATGTGAATGTACAATGCCTTCTATGAGTCATAGGCTCTTGAAAAATCTCTAGGTAAATAAACAAAACGGACACGAAGTAATATAGAAAAAATTTTAAATCAAATACACTCAAAAATAATCTCTAAGCTGAAGCAATTTCCCTGAGAAGGGAAAAAGATGAGAAGTCTTGTCTCAATCAATTACCTAGGAAGACAAAGAAAAAACATCATCTATATACATAGCTTAGTTGGTCTGACTTCAGATAAATCAGACTTGTCAGCCAAAGTCAGGGGAATGAATGGACAGGAAATGAGGCAAACTTTCGAGAGGAAGTGGTTTAGAGCCTTTACCTGGAGGACAGAGGAGGAGAAACCCACGCGATGTGTAAAAATGGAAAATCAAGCGTTTCATCTGAAGAAAAAACTCAGAGTTCGTGACCAGATTATCACAAAGACATGAAGGGCAGCCAATTCACCTTTTATGGCTATTTGAAGAGACTGTACGAAGACACATAATGATTGACACATAATTATAAATATTTATGGGGTACAGAATGATATTTCAGTATTTACAATGTGTAATGATCAAATCAGGCTAATTAGCAAATTCCTTCCCTCAAACATTTATCATTTCTTTCAAAAACATCTTTTCCAGGGCAGTGCCTGTGCCCAGTGAGTAGTGTACCGGCCACATATATGGAAAGTGGCAGGTTCAAACCTGGCCCCACTACAACAAAAAATAGCTGGGCATTGTGGCTGGTGCCAGTAGTCCCAGCTACTCAGGAGACTGAGGCAACAGAATCGCCTAAACCCAGGATTTAGAAGTTGCTGTGAGCTGTGATGCCACCGCACTCTAGTGAGGGTGATAAAATGAGACTCTGTCTCAAAAAAAAAAATCTTTTCCAGCTATTCCAGCTGTTTGAAAGTATAACAATAAATTATGGTTACTATAGTTACTCCACAGTTCTAGAAAACTCTAGAACTTATTCTTCCTAGCTAGCTGTAATTTTGTATACTTTCAAACTAGCCTCTTCTCATCCCTCTCAATCCACACTACCCCTTCCCAGGCTCTAGTAACCACAGTTCTACTCTCTACTTCTATAACATCAATTTTGTTAGATTCCACAAATGAGTGAGAATATCAGTATTTATTAGATATATTTATTATAAAATTTGGTAGTTTGTCTCTAGAGAGACCACAAAGAATGAAAAGAAACAGAACCAGCCGAGTCAGAGGAAAAAGAACTGAAAGGAAACAAGGGAAATGTATCAAAATGATAACGGTGACTATCTTTGGATAACAGGTCTATTGATAAAATTGTTTTCTCCTATTTTTATAAAGGGCTATGCTTTGTAGACATATCTTATTTTAAAATGGATAGCACACAATATTTACACACATAACACCATTACATATCATCAAATTAGTTTTTAAAAATCAAGGCAAATCAATGGCCTATTAAATCCCAAAGGATCACAAAATCAATCCAACAATTTCAAGAGTAGTAAAAATCAATAGTCATCTCCCAAATAGCATCAATTCTGCCATCATTTTCAAGAACATTCAGATGATTGAGAGAGTGAATAGTTTATCTAAACTATGATTATATACTCTGGTATATAAGCTTGTAGTCCCAATTTCAAAGAAGCAGAAATTGCATAATAATACCAATTTGGACTCATGTGTTTTCTTTTCTCATTTTTGCTTTGACATTTTAATTATGACACAATCCTTTTGAAATACATTAAATGTCCATTACACGTGCATAAGTTTATGGGAGTGGAAGTGGAGAAATAGCTCTGCCTCCCCTCTGCCCTCATCCATTGCCTCAAGCATCCTTCCACTCTCACGGGATGCCCACCTCCCAGCCAGTCTCCATCACACTCTACCTCCACAGACACAAATGATTGTGATGGAAGTAAAGAAAGGACCCAAACATCCTGGGAAGTATAATAAGCATGTAAAATAGTCACTAAATCATTTTTTCTTTCTTTTTTTTTTTTTTTTACTTTTTTTTTTTGGCCAGGGCTGGGTTTGAACCTACCACCTCTGGCATATAGGGCCGGTGCCCTACCACTTGGAGCCACAGGCGCCGCCCATCATTTTTTCTTAATAGGTTCATTACATTTGGCTTCTGATTACAACAACAATTTCTGTTCTCATCTATGATTTTGGGATCGAGGTTTGTCCAGAAAAATTTCCTTGCTTGGGAGGGGAGTAGGGGGTCAGGGGATTGGTGACTCTCAACTAACTAGCACGATATAGAGGTATATGACACACCTCGGGGGTGAAGGGTTCAACTACAACTTGGACTTTACATAACAAATGCAAACAATGTAACCTAATCATATGAACCCTTATATTAATCTGAAACTTTAAAAAAAAGAAAAGAAACTCCCTTGCTTGGAATTCCAGCCAGTCTTTTTCTAAATCCCAAAATAGTTCATCTTTTTGTCAGTGTTACTGAAGTATAATTTGCATACAAAAATATTCACCAAGTTTAACAGTAAATTATGGGAGTTGTGACAAGCGTCTGTAATTGTACAACTATTACATAATCAAGATCTAAGATAGTTTTAGCAAATCAAAAATCCAACTAAAAAAAACAGATCATTTAACAATTACTTTTATTCCCATAAAATCATAATATTTTAAATGTTTCTGAACAATGTTAACCTTGACTTACTATGTGAGATTTTGTAAGCCTGATTTTCTAAATTTGAAATGAAGGTCTATACTACTTATTTTTTATAAACAGCCACTTCCTATTTGCTATTTTTTTTTGCCTCAGGGAGGGAGATGTTTTTTACCTCAAAAAAAGAAGAAATATAATTTTTTTTTTTTTTTTGCAGTTTTTGGCCAGGGCTGGGTTTGAACCCGCCACCTCCAGCATATGGGGCTGGCGACCTACTCCTTTGAGCCACAGGCTCCACCCAGAAATATAAATTTTTAAGATGTAAAATTCTCTGTGTAAGAATTTCCCTATGAAAGTACGTCTCTTTTTCTCCACCAACTGGATTGTACATTTAAACTTGGTTTTTTTCTTTATATAACAAAAAAATAAGGATTGGCTAATTAGGTAAACCTCATGAATGCATAGTTTAAAATGTTAAGGGGGCAGCGCCTATGGCTCAGCGAGTAGGGCACCGGCCTTAAATACTGAGGGTGGCGGGTTCAAACCCGACCCCGGCTGAACTGCAAAACAGAAAAATAGCCGGGCGTTGTGGTGGGCACCTGTAGTCCCAGCTACTCGGGAGGCTGAGGCAAGAGAATCACCTAAGCCCAGGAGTTGGAGGTTGCTATGAACTGTGTGACACCACAGCACTCTACTGAGGGCCATAAAGTAAGCCTCTGTCTCTGCAAATAAATAAATAAATAAATAATGTTAAGGCATATACCTTAAGATTAAATTATCATTGGATGCCAATAGGAAGATTTGTCTATCACTGAACATGGCGCTTGATGCTGTAAACATTATCACATTTCACCATCTAACCAACTGTACCGATTAAAATAGAAGCAACCCTCTCAAGAGTGTAACAGGAGTAATATCCAAAGCAGTAATACCCCCAGGGGGCTTCCAAAGGATCAATACATCCAGCTCCAAGCCAAAGTTATCCTGTTCCAATGCCAGAAACAAAAGCAACCAGTGTGTGTACCTTCGACATCTCTCCTGCAGCCTTTCCAGGACCACCTAGTTAACTGAGCCTTTCTTTACTCCTCTTTCACAACTTCCTATTCAGTGTTTTTTTTTCACCAGTAAGTGACTGGAGAAAAAATGGATAAGGTAAAAATTCAAATCTCTCCATCTTGCAAATTATCAGCAAGGAAAGAAGTCTTCAGAGATTAAAGTCTAGGTCCACTGCTGAGAGGCAAGTTTGAAATCTGCTCAATTCCGAGTGGAGGCCGCCAAAACACACATAGGTGTGTCTATCAGCTTGCAGCCGGGAAGACGAGGGGACTGACAGTTTGATTCGCACATCCCTGTTTGTAGTGCACACTCCACGGTACAGAGATGCCCGCAGTGAGCATGTGCAAAGACATAAGAATGAAACTGACTCAGAAGGGCCAGTTACGTGATTTCAACGATTTCAACAGATCCTTGTCTGCATGTATATGAAAAGATATGATTTATGAAATGTGGGCCATCAAGAAATAAACCAGATGGCTGCGCTTGGTGGCACATGCCTCTTGTCCCAGCTGCTTGGGAGGCTGAGGTGAGGGCTGCTTGAGCCCAGGAGTTTCAGGTTGCTGTGAGTTAGGCTGATGTCCCTGGACTTCTACCGCTGGCAACAGAGTGAGACTCTATCTTGGAAAAAAAAATTGAAGTAAACCGCACAAATCATCCATTAAATTGACTCGTAATTGGTATGTATAATGGGTGGAAGAGCAAAGGAGGCCTCTACATATAAGGAGAAACCGAGCTAGGTGAATGGATGCGGAGTGCTTCTGCCTGCGTCCCTGCAGAGCTCCTTGGTAAGATGACTGTGCTCATTAAATGTCCATTACAGTTTTAGGACACCTGTTAGAGCACATCAGGAAACCAGAGCCTATAATCCTAGCACTCTGGGAAGACGGGGCAAGAGGATTGTTTGAGCTCAGGAGTTTGAATCCAGGCTGAGCAAGAGCGAGACCCTGTCTCTATTAGCCAGGCATTGTGGTGGGTACCTGGAATCCCAGCTACCTGGGAGGCTGAGGAAGGAGGATCCCTGCAGCCCAGGAATTTGAAGTTGCAGTGAGCTATGACGACACCACTGCACTCTACCCAGGGTGACAGAGCGAGACTGCCAAAAAAAAAAAAAAAAGAACAAAAAAGAGGGAGAAAGAAACCAGAGCCATAAAGGATGTGGTTCAACCAATGTAGTCTTTAGTCATAAAGGAAATACTTAAGCAAGAGGTAGATTGATCCATGGGCATGCTTTGAAGAGTGGTATTTAATTGTTTCTCATATGCACATTTTCCTCACATTTTAACATCTCTAAATTGGAAGTGTGTCTTATAATCACTGAGGTTTTTTTAACTGCCTCCATCAGCTGCTATATTTGCATATGTACCATCTTGGCCATAGCTGTTCATAGCATTGTCACTTTAACTGAGCTTTGTTTATAGTTAGTGTTGAATTTAATTGCCATTTTACAAGTCTTCAAAAATTTATACTGATTCAACATTGAAACGCATTATTGTGTTAAATAGAAAGGCATGGAAATGAACTTGTAGGATAAATTTGATATTCGTGGAGTAAATATTTTTCTCTGGAAGAATGACCACAATTTCTTATTTTATTGCAAAGCAACAATCATCGTTTCATGGAATCTAAACAAGAGGTAAATGAAGTTGAACTGCATTTTGCTACAGAGATGTGTGTCTATCTCATGCCAAGCAATACGGGACAGCAGCAGGAAATGCCAAGTATCTCAGAAGAGATGCAAGAAAGGTCAAAGTCACGGGAAGTCAGGATGACCAACTCATGAGCAGGGCAGGACAATCATTAAACATAACTGACAGCACTTTTTTCTTAAAGGTACATAAAATAATGTACTTTGTATACTGACGATGAAATGCCAGAGTCAAGTTCGTCTTTAGCGCCCTCTTCTCTACAGTTCTCCCTTCCTTCAAATGCCTCAGACATTTTCCAGCTATTTCTGTACATTAGTGTTACCTCTCTCAGGGACACTAATATCTGAAACACAACATCTAAGTGTGACATGAGTTATGTGTAAGGATGGTTCAAGTTGTAAAACTATTCCATATGACTCCGTGATATTACCTGGGACCAAGAATATCATAGGTCCACATATATTTGACTCTTTTACTGGTAGCTAGAAATAGAGTGCCAATTCACCTAAAAATCATGAATTCTTCCCTTCTGCATATTTGCCTTCTTTAACTTGAATTTTATGATTTTTTTAAAAAGCTTAAAAACTATTAATAATGTTTAGCATAGTATTTAAGAGAGACAAGTTTGGGGCATAAATAAAGAAAAACTTATCTGCCTTCCTTCTACTCCTTCTTAGTGCCAATCTCTTTACATCTGTTTTCTTTTTTTTTTTTTTGGCCGAGGCCACCTACAGTATATGGGGCTGTGCCCTACTCCTTTGAGCCACAGGTGCCACCTATTTACATCTCTTTTCTTAAGCATAGGGAAAAAATTATCCCTCCCAGTGACTGCCTGCAACAAAGAGGAGAAACACACAGATGGCAATTATAATGGTAAACTCTCAACAACACAGAAGGTTGATAAAAGAAAAAAAATCTCCCTCTCCCCAAATTTGGCTGGAAACAGAAAAATGAAAGAGCAACTAAATAGAATGAAGTACGAGTGCTCCGCCCAACATCGAAATCCCTCCCAATACTCACATGATCGTCCCAGCTTACATTTCACTCTTACTTCTATGACTTGCCTACACTCCCGTCCAACTAGTTCTGCCTCATGACCTGTCCCTTCCAGTCACGCTGCCCAGAATGCCCTCTCTCCAAGTCCAATCCAATCCTTCAGAATCCCATCTGTCCTTTGAAGTCTATTCATACCACATACATTAAGCACAATCTATGTATAAAATACTGAGAATAGGGTGGCGCCTGTGGCTTAAAGGAATAGGACACCGGCCCCATATGCCAGAGGTGGTGGGTTCAAACTCTGCCCCAGCCAACAACTGCAAAAAAAAAGAAATTCAGAAGGTTCCTGCCTGAGGATCCACCAATCTGACCTATCTTAAATGCTACATCTTAACAAAGCCCTTTTGGATCCACTCAACCAACTGTAATCTCTCTTCCCTTTGAATAAATAGCCTTCTCTGGCATTTAAGAATCGCTGATTGGTCTGCTACTATGAACCAGGGATAAATGCTGAGCACTTTCTCACTTAATCCATACTACACGTTCACAAATGGAGTCTACATAAACCCACTGGGCATATCAGAAAAGTAGTGCACATAAATCCACATTCATGGCAAATGCTGCATTGGCAACTAGAACCTAGGTCTATGAACTTTTGTATCAGGGGCTATTTCTATCAATATTTCAGCAGCATCCACTTAATATTATTATTATTTGTATGTATTTGTATTTATCATAATGAAATTTTAAGGCAAGAATTATATCTTATTTGCTATAGAAATATCTGGTTTATAGTAGGTGCTCAAAGGATGTTTAGTAAGAAAGTTGTATTCTAAGCATTCTGAGAATGCTAGTCCTGGTTCATAATCATGAGGGTCTGAGAACCAACTGACGGCCCCGACACTGTGAAGTGGGGACACACATTCCTTCCACTGGAAGCTGGGATAGAGGGAGATGAGAGCTGTGAAGGATCTCAGAATGTATATGGGAAGCCACAGGTTCAAGAAAGGGGCAATAATCTACGTTGACCTGATTCAGGTGGAAGGTTTAAAGCAAGCAACACTTAAAACAGAGAAATATATTAGAAGAAAAAAGGGAATGAACTCTGCAAGAAATCAGATTGACATGATCAAACTCTGTTCACAGTTCTGGGTGAAATGTAGGAACCTGGGGAAAGAAAGCAAGGTTTACTTGGGTAAATTACAAAGTCTGAATCCGGGGGTGCCAATGGAATCAAGAGTTAATTTTTTTTAAGCTTTGACCTAGGACCCAGAATGAAAAACAATCCTCCCTCTCTAGGAACTTGAGTAGCTGAGAGAGAGCTCAAGTTGAACCTAATCTGTGCATAGAAGAAGGTCACATAGTACAAAGGGCCTCAGGCTCCTGAGTGAAGGTAAATCCTGAGAGAGTCACAGGATTTCAGAGTTGGAAGGAACCACAGTTATTATCTAATCCCAGCCTACTCCTGTGATAGATGCAGAAACAGGGGAGAGCAAAGAGTCTATTTAAAGGCTTACACTTATGCTAAACTAATTAAGTAACAGGAGCTCACCCACTCAGAACTGACCTCATCCAAATATAGCTGGGTTCCCAGATTCCATCAACTGTCATTGAAAACTATACATACTCGGAAGGAATGCATATGTGCTTTGCTAAACTATGATGGATACTGGAATCAGAGGATCCTGAGAGAGAAAAGAATGACAGGAGAGCTCACAAATTCCGGGAACGTAGTTTTAGAAGCAGAGTTTCCCTAGTTTGGATCTCCTAGAGAGTGAAAGCAGAAAGCTTTGCAAGGAAAGTGCAGATGGAGAGCCATCCGAATGAGCTCTCTGTTGGGGTCTGTATTTCTCATAGTCCCATATTGTTGCCTCCTGGCGTGTATTAGTTTCCTGCGGCCACCATAATGAATTACCACAAACTTGGTTACTTACAATAACAAATATTCTATAGTTATGGAGACCAAAAGTCTAAGTCAGAACCACTGGGATAAAATCAGGGTGTCAGCAGGCTCACCCTCCCTCTAGCAGTGTCACACTGTGTCAGAGGCTCCAGGGGAGAATCGGTTCCTTGCTTCTTTCAGCTTTGGTGGCTGCTGGCACTCCTTGGCTTGTGGCAGCAGCATTCCACATTGCCTCAGTCTTCACATTGTCATCTTTTCTTTGTATGTGTGCATGCATACATGTGTGTGTCTAACTTCCCTCTGCCTTTCTAATATAAGGATATATTTAATGATTGCATTTAATCACCCCATCTCAAGGTCTTTAACTTAATCGCATCTGCAAAGACCCTTTTCCCAAATAAGGTAACATTTACATGCACAGCCAAGGACACAATAATCAAAGCAAACAGACAACCTTCAGAATGGGAAAAGATATTTGCATTTATAATTCTGACAAAGGATTGATAACTAGAATCTATAGAGAACTCAAATTAATCAACAAAAAAGGAGCAATCACATCTATCACTGGGCAAGAGACAGGAACAGAGCCTTTCTCCAAAGAAAACAGATGAATGGCCAAACACAAGAAAAAAATACTCATCATTCCTAATCGTCAGAGAAATGCAAATCAAAACCACCCTTAGATATCACCTAACCCCAGTGAGAATGACCCACATCACAAAGTCCCAAAGCTGCAAATGTTGGCATAGATACTTTTACACTGTTACACTGTTGATGGGTTTGCAAATTAATACAGCCTCTATGGAAAGAAGTATGGAGAAGCCTAAAAGAGCTAAATGTAGACATTCCATTTGATCTCACAATTCCATTACTAGATATCTACCCAGAAGAAAATAAATCATTTTATCACAAGGACATTTGCACTAAAATATTTATTGCAGCTCCATTCACAATTGCTAAGGCTTGAAATGCCCATCAACCCATGAATGGATTAATAAACTATGGTATGTGTACATCATGGAATACTATTTGGCCATAAAAAGATGGAGACTTTACATCTTTTGTATTTCCCTGAATGGATTTGAAACACATTCTTCTTCGTAAAGTATCACAAGAATGGAAATCCCATCCAATATACTCAATACTAATATAAAAATCAATAGAAAAACAACTATATGGGCTTCGTGTCTATAGCTCAAGTGGCTAGGGCACCAGCCATGTACACTGGAGCTGGTGGGTTTGAATCCAGCCCCAGGCCACCAAACAACAATGGCAAATGCAACAAAAACCAGCTGGGCGTTGTGGTGGGCACCTGTAGTCCCAGCTACTTGGGAGGCTAAGGCAAGAAAATCGTTGAAGCCCAAGAGTTTGAGGTTACTGTGAGCTGTGACGCCATGGCACTCTACCCAGGGTGACAGCTTGAGACTCTATCCCCCCCAAAAAAAACAACCTATATACCCACAGGAAAGAAAAACAGGGGGAGGAGGGAGGAGGAAGGGAAATTGGTAAATTCTCACCTGATGGGCACATTGTAAGGGTATACCGCACACCCCCTGGATGAAGGGCTCAACAACCTGACTTTACCTTAGAAACAAAAACAATGTAACCTAATCATCTGTACCCTGTATTAATCTGAATTTTTTAAATGTTAAAGAAAAAGTAATAGTTACAGGTTCCAGGGATTATGACTTGATATCTTTGGGGAACGCTCTTCAGCCTACTACCTGATGTTCATAAAATCCATCCTCGCAATTAATATAAAAATACCTCCAAATAAGGAAACCAAATAATCTCGCTTTTCCCAGTCTGGAAAAGAAAGAAAAAACAAAGATGGTGCAAAAAGAAGGTTGGTCAGATTGGCTAGGGAGTGAGGAAAACAACCGAACCCACAAGAAAAAAGAGATTAGAATGAAAGCAGCTGTCTCAGTGGTGGCAACTACTGGAGAAAAGACCAACAAAGGAACGGATGGATCCATGAATAGAGTCACTTTCACTACCAAAGCATGAACAGTAGTTTAGGCAGACAGTAAAGGTGAAGACAGGAGCACAGGACGGTAAGGACCGAGAATGAAAGAAATGAATATAAAATCAACTCTTGAAAACAAGTCGAGATTGAAGGAAAGGAAAGGGCAGCCCAAAGGGGCACTAGCTCAAAACATCCAAGGACAGGATTTCTTGGCAGTGGGGGTAGAGGCAGAGGTGATCGTGTGCGTGAAATGGGATAGACTTTAGCCTGTTTTTAGGAAGAGGAGAAAGAAACTAGTGAAGAGGCTTCAGATCGAAAGTAAGAGGGAAAGAAGGTCGTGGCCAGGTCCTGGGCTAATTTGGGATTATGGAGAGACACTCCTTGCCCTGGAAATAGGGTGGGTAGTGGCTATTCGGAGTCTCCTCCATGCCGGCAGGAGACCTCAGTGGCCAAAGCCCCTATATTGCAAAAATGTGGCTGGACCTCAAGACTAAATAAGAATCTCCACATCTACTGCAAAACATTTAGATTTGAAATCAGTGATTAATCATGAATGGCAGCAAGGAAACATTATGGTGAATAAATTTCCCCAAGTTACTTCAATAGGCCCATCAGTAACTTAGAACCTTTTAAATTCCTCAAACTGTGTAATATCACAGACTCCCTCCCCTCATGCCACTCGGCTGCGAGTAGCTTTAAAATACAGGGGAAAAAAAAAACCAATTTATGATTTGCATTTTAATGTTTTTCTGATGGAAGCACAGTGATGAATATATGGTACTTTAATTTAGTGTAAATTAGTATGCCATAATTTATTTTGGTAAGGGGGCTGGAGAGAGGACTACTATTTTGGTAAGGGGCTGAAAGGAAGGATTACTGTTGTCTTAAACCCTTCTGATAATATGATTCTTATTAACTTAGTTTTAAAGCAGGCATTTAGCAAGAAAGTTAAGCTAATCCGTTGTATGATAATTTTTTGTAAAACTTTTCTTGTTTGTTCTGTGAGTAAAAAAAAACGGTTAGGCCTAGTCTGCACTATCAGTTAACAGATGAAAGAGATAATCTTTGTAAAAAACGTGAAGAGGCCCTTTCTATTTCTGAGCGGAAAAGCCCCTATATTGAAATCCTCAGCGTTTTGTCACTCATTCTGCTTCCCCAGGGTTGAGCAGACTTCCTACATCACCCAGCTGTGAAAGGGACAATATGCTGCAAACAGAAACAACAGAAAAGTCATCTGGACACACTTCGGTTTATCCTTTCTCATTTTCTTATATCCCAATTATTTTCTGATTCACATATGGGAAAATAAAGTCCATTTTATTGATTCTAAACATCACTTAGAACAATACCCAAACCACTCAAGGATACAGTAAACAGAAGGAGGAAAAGGGAACGGGGGTTGTTTAAGAAAGGAGAGAAGAAACGGATGAAGCTATTTGGCATTCACTTCCCTCCCAGCTACCAGAAGCCTAATTCTAAACTAGAAAAGTTAATGCATCTTGGCTCGGCGCCTGTGGCTCAACAGGCTAAGATGTCAGCCACGTACACCTGAGCTGGCGGGTTCGAATCCAGCCTGGGCCCGCCAAACAACAACGACAGCTGCAACCAAAAGGCCGGGCGTTGTGGCGGGCGCCTGTAATCCCAGCTACTTGGGAGGCAGAGGCAGGAGACTCGCTTGAGCCCAGGAATTGGAGGTTACTGTGAGCTGTGATGCCACAGCACTCTATCCAGGGTGACAGCTTGAGGCTCTGTCTCAAAAAG
>CAUYON010163765.1:0-35412 GCA_963573935.1 Arctocebus calabarensis | reverse complement strand
ATGAGGGAGGGGTGGGGAAAGGAAGAGCAGAGAGAGGGAAGGAGTAAGGGGGGTGGGGTCTTGGTGTCTTGGTGTGTGCCACACCTTTTGGGGGCAAAACATGATTGTAAGAGGGTCTTTTCCTAACAAATGCAACCAGTGTAACATGGTTTCTTGTACCCTCAATGAATCCCCAACAATTAAAAAAAAAAAAAATTTATAGTAACTAGAGCAGTGCTTGTGATTCAAGGATTAGGACACTGGCCCCATATACTGGGGATGGCAGGTTTGAGCCTGGCCCTGGCCAAAACTGCAGGAAAAAAAAAAAAAGTTATAGTAACCAAATGAGTGTGGCTTGGTAGAGGAACAGACAGTAGTGAGGGTGATAATGATGATAATATTAATATTAATGACATCCTATGTTTTGAGTGCTTCTGTGTGCCATAAAATATTCAAAGTGTTTTATATCGAGTGAAAGAATTAACTATTACTTAATTCATTACTGCTTCATGAAGTGGTCCTAATAGTTCAGTTTTATAGATAAAGAAAGTAGGGCACAGAGGAACAACTTGCCCAAGGTCATGTAGTTAAATACTGGAGGCAATATTTGGACCCAAATAAGGGACATCAGATTTCCATGTTATTATTCATTGCTTTGTAAAGTGAAACAAGAGATCTTAGAGACAGATAGGTAGTCCTGTGGGAATTTAGACATAGGAGAAATTAAAAATCAGTGGGCAAAAAGATGTACTCAGTAAAAGGTGATGTATATATGTATGTATCACATAAAAGTAATTAAAAAATACAATTTTATTCAGATCTCAAGTCATTTTCATGGAAGTTGGTTATTAGACAGCTTGAAAATATGAATGTTAAAAGCAAAATATTAAAATATTAGAATATACACATATACACATGACACAAAAACAGCCATAGTTCTTCAGGAGATTAAAGGATAACTTTGTGTCAAATGTAAATTTCATATACTAAATAACATCAAAAACAAACATAAAAGGAAAATGTCTCTCTCTTTTGGGGTGATTTGCAATGTGTATAGCCAAGGAAGGATCAATACCAGACTATGTCAAGTGTTCTAACATATCAAGAAGAGACACCCACTTAAAAAGGTCTGACAATTAAGTTCGTGAACTTGCCACCATGTACCTATGCTGTACACAACTCAGTAAGGTTTCGTAACTTCAGTATGCCTGTGTCTCACAGCTGTGTTCCTGCTGAACATGTGGTAGTGTCTTGCTGAGTGGTGTTCATTATCGCTGTATGTTTTTGTGTGCAGTCGTGAGAATGTCAGAGCTTGAATTAGAGCAATGAACAGACATTCATAAATTCTTGTTAAACTTGGCAAGAGTGGAAGTAAAATCAAGGACATATTAGTCCAAGTTCATAAGGGATAATGCTAAGAAGAAAATGGCAGTGTACAAATGGATTAAATATTTTTCTCAGGGGAGAGAATGTGGCACTGATTAAGAGAGGTCAAGGTGAGGGTGGCACCTATGGCTCAACGGAGTAGGGCGCTGGCCCCATATACTGGAGGTGGTGTGCTCAAACCCAGCCCCGGCCAAAAACTGCAAAAAAAAAAATAAAAAAGGCAGAACTGATGAAAATACTGCAAAAATTTGTCAAATGTGCATCAAAATCTTTGACTGACTGTAAGAAGCATAGCAGACCAAGTAAATATTGGTAAAGAAAATCTTGACATTACAAAGGAGTTTGTAAAAAATGGTCCCAAAGGAGCTCACAGACGAATATAAGCAAAGAAGAGTCAAAGTCTGCCAGTATCTTTTGGAGAGGCAAGACAATGTTCTGGGCTTTTCTTGTCACTGGTGATGACACATGGGTGTACCAGTACAACCCTGAAACAAAGTATCAAAGTGCACAGTGGAAATCAGGCAATTCTCTAGGACCGAAAAATTTCTGTCAGGCCAATCCAAGAGTCAAAACAATGTTCTAACCTTTTTTTACATTAGAGGGATTGTTCGTTATGAATTTTTATTACTGGACAAAGCATTAACCAATTTTACTATTTGGAAGGACGAAAATGGCCGAGTAAAAAATTTAGAGGAAACCAACTTAAACTTTTTGCCAACAACTCACGGCTCTTGCAGTAAGACAATGTACCAGCTCCCATGGCACTCTCTGTGAGGTAGATTTTAGCCAGTAAACAAATAATTGTATAGGAACACCCTCCCTACTCCACCTGATCTGGCCGCCAGTGACTTTTTTCTATACCCAAAGATAAAAGAAATATTGAAAAGAGGATGTTTTGATGACATTTAGGACATCAAGGGTAATACAATGACAACTCTGATGGCCATTCCAGAAAAAGAGTTCCAAAACTTTTTTGATGGGTGGACTAGGTGCTGGCATCAGTGTATAGCTTCCCCGGGGGAGCACTTCAAACGTGGCATGGTGATATTTAGCAGTGAGCTATGGAGCATTTTTTCTAGGATGATTTGCTAACTTAATTATCAGACCATGTTCTCAATAGAAATACTAAAAATGGCAAAAGACGATTTATAGAAGAGAAAACCCAAATGGTAAATTAACAAAAATTACTCAATGCCATTGTAATCAAACAGATGCGAATTAAAATGATGCGATACCAAGGCTGTTGAACTTTTCAAAAAATAGAAACATTTACTTTTCAATTTAATGTGCAAGCACATTTCATATAGCATTATTCATTTAATGTTATAAACACTTTTCAGAGCATTTAGCAATGCCCAATACTGTTAAAATACCTTATATGGGAGCCAGACTCCCACATGGCATCCAAATAACACCCACTTCCTGATTCACAGCCTTATGTGGCCACCACCCTAATGGTACCAGGCTTGTGGCTAACAGCATAAAAAAACAAGTATCAATAGCTGTATGACATTTATTGATGTCAGATTGTAGAAGAGTGTGCATTTTCTCTTGGACTCTCTCATCTCCTCTGTCTCTTCCCCTCACTGCCTTCGTCTCTGTCTCTCCCTTTCAGGTCGCTTGCTCTCCAGGAAGTCAGCTGTCACATCAGGAAAGCAGCCCTATGTGCAGGCCTCGGTGGTGAAGAACAGAAACTTCCTTCTAAAAGCCATGCACAAGAGCTTGGAAGGAGATCCTCCCATCTTTGAGACGATGGCAGCCCTGGTAGACACCTTTAAGTCAAGCTCATGAGCCCAAACAACCCAAATAAGATCCTTTTAGATTCCGGGCCCTCAGAAACTGTGAGCTCATGAATTCTGTTCCAGCCATTAAGTTTTGGGGTGTTTCATTATATACTAACAGATGGTGGGTTCATCTTATTTCCCTGCAATTCTACTTGTCTGCTTATACTGTAGACCAGTTCTTTCACCTTTGTGTGTGTGTGTGTTATGGATTGCATAAAACATGGTCATGTTTTTAACGGGTGAATAGCCAGGCTGATGCCAGCCAGATGCAGGTTCTGGCCTCTCAGGGCACATCAGCCCCATCCGGATGCCTTGAGCGCAGAAGACATTATTATCTTTGATCTTCCATAACCTACTCTTTCTAAACAATCACTGCTTTAGGAAAATACAAAACAAAAATAGAGAGACAAAAATTTACGTTCTCAGAGGATGATTTGCTATTTTAAAACATCTGAATATACATTTTATCTTGTATGTTAATCTACGAGAAACAGGGAAAAAACTTCAGGAAGAGAGCAGCAGCAATTTTTTTGTAAAACAAAATTTGCCATTGAGTGTCCTTGTCTTTGTGCCTTCCACAGTTTGAAGATGTAAGAATAGAATGGAAAATCATAAAGTTGACAAGAAAAGTCTCTAAGTATAAATTTTACCTTCTATCACTTTGACTGGTTTTTTCATCTTCCACTCGTTATCAGCAAATTCTTCTTTTTTCTTTTAACATTACCATTTTTTTTTTCTGAAAAGTGGATTGGCCTAAATTAAGTTTATCTAGTTTTACATATTAATTTAAAATTTTTCTTTAAATTTCATTTACACTATATAGAAATGTTTGAATAAAAGTAATATATGGCACACTTAAAATACCAGTGTCAGAGGCTTTATAATGAAGTGTCCCTTCTCTCCTTGCCTGAAACAAGTTCCATGTCTCAGAGGAAATCACTTCCAACTATTTTCCCTAATGTTATGGACTGAATGTTTATGTTCATCTTCTCCAAAATCCATATGTCCAAGTCCTGACACAGGTCTCTTAGGAAGTAATTAATTAATTCAGTGCAGTTGTAAGTGTGGGGCTCTGATCCCATAGGATTAGAGACTTTATGAGAATAGACTCAGAGAGTTCTCTCTCTCTCCCCACCCCCTTCTTCCTTGGCTCTCGCTGAGAAAAGGCCATGTGCAGACTCAGCAAGAAGGTGATTATCTATAAGCAAGAAAGACACTCCTCACCAAAAACCTACTGGCCAGCACCTTAATCATGGTCTTCCAATCTCCAGAACGCCAAAAAAAAAATTTATATTTAAAGACTTTTCTTCTCAACTTTATGGTTTTCCATTCTATTCTGATATCTTCTTAAAACTGTACAAGGCACTAAGGCAAGCACACCTATTGGGAAATATTGTTTTACAAAATATTGTTGTTTGAGCCACTCATACTTTTGGTATTTCATTACAGAGTATAAGTTGTCTGAGATACCTGCTCACTGGGTTCTCACTAAGGTCAATAATTCTTTGCTTGTCTGAACTCTACTCAGGCTTCTGAAATTTTCCTGGGCTCATCTATGCACTTGCTTGTAAAATCTGGTTTTAGCAAACAAATCCTGGTAAGTCAGTTGATCCAGAACCCCTCATCTTCCAAATCTGATTGACCTCTGTCTCTGATCGGGTTCCTGCCAGGTAATGTCCAACCACCCTGCTTCTCTGCAGCAGGAATCTTGTTAGGCTGCTTTAGCCAGAATTCTCCTTACTATTGATGTTTCCCTTTAGCAATTTCCCATGTGCTGACCACCCCACTGCTCCTTGACTGTGAATTTCTTTCCTTGCTGTAAGACCCTCTTTGAACCGAGGGAAGTGATCCTTTTAACATTTCCCTTGCCATGCTTTAACAAGTATTACTGAACAGTGTTGTCTTTACTGCTACCATCTATGAACTCATGCACTCTTCACACACAGGGTACCTGTTGAAATGAAATTGTAAAGTGAGACTTGAAATTACTAAAAATCAAGATAAACTTCTTTTAAGTTCCATAATATATACTTTTTCAAAGATAAGACTTTGACTTGACACACACCTGATGGGAAACAGTAAGTGAAATGAACATACATACATGAAAACAGAAAGAAGAGACTCGTATCCAGATTATTTAGGGGTCAGGCTTTTGCTACCCCTGTATGGGTGATGCTGACACAATTGTTCTAATGAACTGTTGAACTTGTGGATGGCTGTGGGAATTTGCCAATGTGTACTCAGCTGGTCTGAGGTGAGAACGGCCCAGGAGACCCACAAAATGTCAGCCGATGTCTGAAATGAAGGTAATTCTGTGGAAATTATTCCCTCAGACTTTGAAGTTTGGCAACCTCTTTGCACTTGGTGGCAGAGATTTGGACAGTCTGGAGGACTGTGCCCTTAACCCCAGTTAGGCTAACTCTGGGTAGGAAAGATAGTCTTAGGTCACTTCATCATCAATGTGTTGAAAATAATGCAATACATATGTGAAGAATTTGAGATCTGGATCCTTGAAGCATAATCTGATTCTGGGGTCCATCTAATAACTTAGGGGTGTTTTTAAAAATAACAGAATGATAAAATATGGTCATAACTTATATTCCTCTTGAATTCCAAAGATAAAAGTGGTTGTTTGGGGAAGTACAAAGAGAAACATTAGGAAAATGGAGAGTTGAGTCAGGAAAAAAAAAGCAACTGGTGACATCCAGTTGTGGATAATGTGATATCCAGTGATATCCATTTGGGAAATGTGTCCCTAACATTTGTGTTGTTGGGGACCAGGGCTTACTCACATTGGGAAACTCCGAATAATGGCAGAAGGTACATGCCATCTGGAAGGGAGATAGCTATGACATTGATATTTTAAGACGTTCTGTGGTTTAGGACTGAGTGTCGGGGCAAAGCAGGGATTAACATCTCAGCCACTTCTAGACTGTACAGTGCATAGAAAGAGTGCTTTTCAAATGTTTTGGAGAATATTGACCAACAAGCACATGCAGTTATTCCTGGTAGAAAGTCTGGAAGTTGTAAGGTCTGAGGAATATGCGCACGATAGACAGCTGTGACAGATGCGACCCCAGATAGAACAGCCCAGTCTTGAAGCGAAGGTTAGAATCACAAACTTCAACAGACTCTATAAGCCCCTGCTGTCACAGCCTAAAAGATAAGAGAGAAGTGAGGTATGTGGCTCATCACTGTATTGGGATCTTCAGTCGCAGCAGGCATTAGCAGACCAGGGAAGTAACATACTTACGTGTTGCTTGAGCCCTTTCTCCTTTAGGGAGTAGACAGCAGCTGGGACTGAAGGGGAAGCTACCACTCAGGGTCAGCGCTCTGCATGATGCTTCACTTGAAGAAACTGACTTTTTCTGGCTCACACCTACTTCCAGCTACACCCTGCACTGATCAATACCTGGACTTGTGCAGGGCCCTTTGTAGTCCCAAAGTTCCATCTCCAGTTTAAGGGCCGCCTTTCAGGTCAATGTTTTGCTCTGCCTAATCCTGCTGCATTCTGCTCCCTCCTACAGGTGCGAATATGAAGAACACTCTCCAATAAATGCTGTGAACAATTATCTTCATCCCACAGAACACAAGGGAAACAAGTAGAATCATGTTTCCTTAAAAGCTAAGTTTTGATTCTACCACTGCCTAAATATGGACAAAAAAGCAAACACTCTTCCTGTAAAGATCTTAAAATGTTCTGATGTGAATATATGTGTAAGACTGCATTCTCATATAAAACTCAGTAACTCCTTCGCACACTTTTTAAGGACCTTTAATGTAAAGTAATTAGCCATGCTCCTATAATACCAGGCAAAACTTATGTATGGTGTGTAGCTTCTTACTAGTGTTGGGGCTCAGAAAATAATACCCTATAGAATGGTGCTCTGGCAAGCTGAACACTTTGAATTAAAGGAAATCGGCAGGCTTTAGAAGCTGCCCTCAGAACTAAAGTTTGTCTGACCTTTCCTCCTTTCTCCCTTCCCAAGCACAGGGGAGGGCCCTCTCAGAGGTTCCCTTATCTGACTGCGGGAAGTTCTTCCAAAAGGAATGCAACTGCCTTGGAATCTCATCAACACCAGGGAAGATTAATCACAGGAGAGGAGATTAAAAGTCATCATCACATCCAGGCAGCTATCACATGTCCTTCAGGAGGCGGCCCCAAACATCTATTACTATCTGCAGAATAAGACAATCTTTGTGCACCAGGTGGTTCCTTACTTTTCCTTCCTAACTCATTGCCAAGAGCCCCAAAGCCCTATTCCTTAGTTACGCTATAAAAACTTCCACCATCTGCCTCTCTTTTTGTTCTTCTGTGAGGCTCCTCTGGGCATGCTTGTAACTATGATGGTTTTTCTCCTGTTAATCTGTTTATTGTCATTTTATTTCAGCAGACTCAATTATGAGTCTCTTCTGAGGAAAAGTTTGAATTTTCTTATACCAGTAGACAAGAAATCCTGTTTTGCAAATTAAAAACATATTATGATCTAGCAACAGTAAGCATTGGTCCATTTTCAGGGTGTTGAGGAAAGGCTAGTTTACTTTTGTAATCTGTAAATCTTTTTGGTCTGAATAAAAATGGGCTAAACATTAAGACATGATTGAACAGTATTTCATCATTGGAGAAGTTTTGTCTTAAAAGCCACATCATTATCCACAGCTATGTGAATTTCATCATCTTCAAAATATTTTTCCTTTAGTCAATTTTATTTCCAGTCACAAGTGATTAATATTGTACAAATTTAATCACAAAATCATCATTTAGTACAACTTTTATTATAGAAATAATTAAAAAAGGTTTTTGGAACTTGTGTTGAGCACTAGAATCCCTCCAAGTCAGGTACTCAGCTGAAAGCACAATGTTTCCTATGGTGTTTGATTGTTTTTGATAAATGGGCACATGTTTTTGTTGCTAATTCAGTGACTGGAGAATTCAAGTGACTCTATGTATCAAAAGCCATGGGTCCAAAATTGCCTAAAGAATGTGGAATAGTCTCATAAACACATCAACTTGTCTTACATGCAAAACGCAGCTATCTCATGAAAGGATAAAGACAATTGTCAGTTTATAAATGTAAATGTAAACTACACACTAGAAATTGGTCAAGCCACTTTTGTTCTTTAATTCTAAATACTAATCTATCATCTACAAACATTAAAGTTCTATATAAACTTTATTAAAGATCATGAAAGGTCATGTATGTTATTTGAAAAGTATAGACAGACTTGTAGATCGACTCAGATAATGGTGCTGTAAATAAAAATTCGTGTGCTGATTTATTCAGATATCTGAAGTCTTTGCAGCGTAATTTTTATGCTCTTGAAATTTTATAGGAAGTAAATATTTAATTTTGTCACTCTAGCAAATAATATATTGCTTTTGAGTTTCTAGAAAAAGTTATTTTTGATTGAAAATAGCTTTCTATAGAAGCATATTAGCCCATCTTCAGCAAATTTATTTTCACTTTTGGACAAAAATGCTTACTATTTACTCTATGTACCTACAAAAATTTATTTCATTTGTACTTGAGTATAAATGAATTCAATCCCTGGATTTGATATTTATGGGCTTACTGTGGGACACTATTTTTTATTTTATAAGACCACACAGAAGTTATATAATTGTATAATTGCAGATATAACTAAATCACTGAGGAAGAGCACTTTTGAACCACATACACAGTAAAACAAGTTAATGTCACTTCTTCTGCAATGCCTAAAAGTTGGAAAAGTATTTTGAAGGTGAAGGACACGCTTAAAACTTTGAATAATCTGTATGAAAACTAAGTACGTAAACAAAACACATATATCCTCTATTATTCTGAAATTTAAAAAATAAAGAAATCAAACAGAAACAAATTAAAAGAAACCATACTATCTTTTATTTTGTTTATGATGCAAAAATAGAACTGGGGGTCTGATAACGACACAACAACAACAATAACAAGCAATAAAGTTTAATGGGGGGGACACAAATTTGGGAAGGTAGGGAAACTAATATTATGATGGCTTGATCTGTATAACAAAGAAAGTTACGCATTCACATCATTCTATTCTATTGCTTGTAGAATTTTAAGTAGGAATCTCTATTCGTATCAGAGAGATGATGGCTTTGTCTCTCAGTTCACTTCCTCCAGCTCCTAAGGACTGGAGGTGCAGTGGTGTAATATCTGTGCTCTTAATTAGGTTTCCATTGTGAATGATAAGAATATGGCACTGAACATGCTTATTAAACAATAGTTTTCAATTTACCAACTTGACCTTAATCATGTACAAAGCAAAATTTGTCATACAACATGAAATTAAAGTGACCAAATTATCTATATTTTATTTTATCCAAGCACACCAAAAAAATCACTACTTTCCCTCTAGACAATTTTGTTTTAAAGTAGCAGTAGCTTGCAGGGGCTGTATTTGTACCACAAAAAAATGTCTTACTGAACCAGAACTCTTCACTGGCAAATTTTACCAAACATTAATAGCAGAATTAATTCTGATCTTTCTGAAACTCTTCCACAATGTTGAAGGGGAGGGAACACTCCCTCACTCATTCTCTGAGGCCAGCAATATTCCAACATTAAAGCCAGAAGGAGACACTTTCTGGAAAACAAAACTAAACAAACAAAAAAACCCTACTTGCCAAACATCCCTTACTTGTTTGAAAAAAATCTCAACAAATTACCAACAAACCAAATTCAGCAGCATATTAAAATGATCATACACCAAACTAAATGAGATTTATTTCTGGAATCTAAAGATGTTTAACATACACAATTCAACTAATGTCATATACTGATGGAAAAAAATGATAATTTTAATTGATGCAGCTAAAGCATTTAGCAATTGTTCCATTATAATAAAAATACTTAACAAAGCGAGACTAGAAGAAACTTACTTTTTTTTTTTTTTTTTTTGAGAAAGAGTCTCACTCTGCTGCCCAGACCAGAGTATCATGGCCTCAGCCTAGCTTACAGCAACCTCAAACTCCTGGGCTCAAATGATCCTGCTGTCTCAGCCTCCCGAAAAGCTGGCACTACAGGTGTATACCACAACACCCCTCTAATTCTTTCTATTATTAGTAGAGACAGGGTCTTGCTCTCACTCAGGCTTGTCTCCAACCCATAAGCTCAAGAGATCCACCCACCGAGGCCTCCCAAAGCTCTATGATTACAGACATGAGCCACCGCCCTTCCTAAAGACAATGACTTTAATTTAATAAAATCCACATGTAAAAAACTCATCGCCATCAGCATTTTCAATGGTGAAAAACTGAAAGCTTTTTCTTACATATTAGGAAAAGGAAAAAGATGTACCCTTCCCTCCTTTTTATCCCTTTCCTTTTAACATAGAACTGGCAATCTTAGCCAGGGAAATTAGGTAAGATAAAGGAATAAAAGGCATCCAAATTGGAAAGGAAAAACTAAAATTATTTCTGGTCACAGGCATGATTTTATATAGAAAATTCTGAAAATTCCACAAACATACCCTCTCAAACATTGTTAGAAATAAAGGAAGTTGGCAAAGTTGCAGAATACAAAGTCAACCTTAAAAAGATCAGTTCTGTTTCTATATACTAACAGTGAACACTGGAAACCTGATGTTAAGATAAAAATGTCATTTACAATGTCATCCGAAAATTTAAATATTTAGAAATACACTTAACCAAGTTAATCAACAAGTGTGGTCCTGGCATAAAGACAGACATATAGAACAATGTAATAGAATAGGAAGACCAGAAATAAATCCTTGCCTATATTTTTGAACAATTTTTGACAAGATTATCAAAGCAATTCAGTGGAGGAGAGTCTTTCCAACATATGGTTATGGGAAGCTGTATATGCATATGCAGAAGGATGAAGCCAGGGCCTTAGAATACACCGTATAAAAATTAAATAAAAAAGTCAAAGACCTAATAAGAGCTAAAACTATAAAACTCTTAAAACAAAATGAAGAAAATCTTCATGAATTTGATTAGGCAATGACTTCTTGGATTTGACACCAAAAGCTGAGACAATGAAAAAATAGATTAGTCAGGTCATTAAGATAAAAAAAAACTTTTATAAATCAAAGGACAATATCAACATAGTGAAAAAGCAACCTACAAAATGGAAGAAAATATTTGCATGTTATGTATCTGATGAAGAATTAATATACAGAATATACAAAAACTCCTATGATAAAGAGCAACTTGAATAAAAATGGGACAAAAGAAATACTACCCTAAATTCAGGATTAATATTACAACACATTAACATGTGATTAGTGACTGTAATTGATTTCATGTGGTCTTGGAAGCGGATACTTCAGGATCACTAGCACCAAACACAGACTTTCCGCTTTATCTACTTACCCGCTTTTACGCACTCATTTTTCTTTTGGTGTTAATCATAAGAAGCAATGTGTTTAATAATAACTACATTGGTTCTATTCTGTTAGGGCAAAACCTGTCTGTAATTATTTTGTGCTGAATGATAAGTAAAAACTTTCTGCTTTAGAAAATTAAAAAAAAAAAACCAATGAGCTAAGGATTTGATTAGACTTTTCTCCAAAAAAGACACACAGATTTTCAACAAGCTCATGAAAGGTGCTCATCATCATTGGTCTCTAGAAAAATGCAAATTAAAAACCACAACCAGATATTTTACTTTGTACCTATGAGAATGACTAGTAATTAGAAAAAGAAAAAAAAAACCCAGAAAATAAAGGCTGGCAAAGATGTGCAGAAATTGGTAAATCTGTGCATTGCTGGCAGGAATGTAAAATGTATGGCCTTTCTTAAAAAAAATTAACATAGAATTACCATATGATCCAAGAATTCCACTTCTAGGTATAGACCCTAAATAATGGAAAGCAAGGACTCAAACAGGTATTTGTATGTTCCTGTTCATATCAACATTATTCACAACAGCCAAAAAGTGAAAATGATGCAAATGTTCCCTAAGATGAAATGACAAGCAAAATATGGTGTATATGTACAATGGAATCTTCAGTCTAGAAAAGGAATGAAATTCTGATATCTGCCATAACATAGATGGAACTTAAAACCATACTAAGTGAAATAAGCCAGGCACAGAAGGGAAAATGTTGCGTTATATGATTCCGCGTACAGGAGGTACCAGGGACAGTCAAATTCAGAGGGGCAGAAAGGGACTGAGGCTGGGGTGGGAAATTTCAGTTTGAGATGATGCAAATTTCTGGAGTGAATATTGGTGAAAACTGTACAATGACTTGAATGTACTGCCACGGAACCGTTCACTTAGTATTTGGTAAATTGTATGTTATATGTATTTTACCACAAAACCTTACCATTTATATCTTAAGTCATGTCCATTTTCAGCCTAGATGTGTAAGCCTTGTCACAGTTAACATACTTGTTAACTAAGGAATAACTTTAAAAGATCACATAAATTTTATAAAGTTGCACCTAGAATATATGGTCTTCAAATGGTCAAGTAACACTTACTAGTATACTTACCATATTCCAGACGCCGTGTGACAGGATACCATACACAGAGCATAATACTTTCCTTAAAGCTGTTCATGGTTGAGATTGTGTGTAGATGTTTCTTAGTCCCATGTTATATTTCAATATTATAATAACTTTATTCACCTTTTATAAGACAGAAATCAAAAAATCAATATTTTCAATAGAATATTTTTATTACACTTCAGTCATTTCTTTTCAGGGGCATTGGGTTAATCCAGGTCTTCTGAGAAAGAAATGCACCAAATGGGATTAAATGTGCACAAATTTTGTTCGGAGTAAGTCTTACCTGGCAGCACACGTGCTGAGAGTTGGCTAAATCTAAGAGGGCAGTCAGACACCACGCCAGGCTAAACGCAGCTGAAGAAGAAGGGAGGGGAGTGGAGCCGAGGCTTCCTGTGTTTCTGCGCAGTAGGAGAAAGGGCAGCAAAGCCCATGGGCATCAAACGAGGTCCTTTCATCAGGAGCAGATTTGCCTGGTGTCCTTGCTGTGCTCAGGCAGGACACCCAGCTGTGGGAAGCATGACGGAGACACACGGTAGAGACATTTCAGGAAGCAGTGGCTGAAGCCCTTAGTCAATTACATTCCTCCCAGAGATCTGGGAGTCTCATATTCATGATCAGAGGATTCACTACAGAGAAATGAACATGTGAATATGTGGCATGCTTAGAGTGGAATGACCTTCTTTTAGAAAACATATATAAGGGATAATAGATTGAACTTCTTTATAATAACTGAAAGTAAAGCTATGTAAAGCTTTATAACCTTCCCTTTCAGGAACCACTATCAAATCTTAACCATTATTTCTAAGCCATGTGTGAATATCCTCATGGTGGGTGCCCCACCTCCCTTCAACCACATCTTCTCTTATTCCGGGGCTTTCGTGGCTCTGTCTGGAATCCGATTGGTGGCGATGCACTCTCACTCATTCAGCCCTTAATGATGACTCTTTACCTTTTGATTACTAAGGAAGATTTTGTTTTGCCCCCTTTTGGCTTATTAAGTTCTCTGATCACGTGATACTATAGTTTTTTTTTTTCTCTCTCTCTCTCTCCTAAACAGCCCTCTCTCTGACTCTCTCTGTACTCTCTTCTGTGACTGGATTTTCTCTGCCAGAGACGAGAATTCTTTTTATGAGGCAGTAATGAGAAGAGGAGCTTAGAGCATTTGGGGGACTTTCTGCTTAGGGTTAATATAGAAAACAGATTTTCTTCTTTGCATAGTATGAAAAAATTCTTATACCGCTGTAGAAATGATTGTTTAGTTTTTATACTCAAAGAACAATACATTTCAGAAAACGTGAAAGATCTAGGTTTCCACCCTGTCAGACAGCAGCATTGTGAGTTTGCAGGCACAATATGTAGAATAAAGAACATAATAGTGGGCACGACTATGCCAAGTGTACTATAAATGCTTAAAAATAGGTTTTCTAGATAATCATGCATTTCACTTCATTTTTCGGTTCATTTGCATGATCTAATACAGAGTAAGATCAATTTATACATGTCCTCAATTTTATGGTTTTCTTATCCTTTCCGATTCTGAGTACTTGCATTTTCATCTATTTGTTTCGTTTGGTTGGCCAGAGGTTTTTCTGTGCTTTTAGTTTCTTTGAAAGAACCAGAGTTTAGAGGTACAATAGAACCTTGGTAAGTTGACCACCCAAGGGGCCATAATGAACTGGTCAACATTCAGAGGTGATGACCATCAGAGATGAGGCCTATTGTACTGACACATTCATGTGGTGCCTGTCCAGTCTGTGCAAACAAGGTCAACTTAGGGAGCTGGTCAGTGGAGCGAGCTGGTCAGCTGTGGAGGTTCTACTGTATTTCTCTGTTTTGTATTCTTTTCTAGTTTTCAAACTTATTAATTACTACTACAACTTATTGATCCCTCTCCTTTCTTTTGGTTTATGTTGTTTTGCCTCCCCCCATTTAAAAAATTTGCCTATTTTCTCTAAGTACAACCTGCTGAGATGAGTTGGTGTATAAGGTCCAGATTGCTCCAGACTTTCTAATTTTCCCTTGCACTTGCCACTAAGTGAAGCTCAGTTGCTGATCTGGCTGTAGTTTTCAGATTATGGAGACCCCCAACGTAGAGGATTAATACTTATCTGAGGGCTTTGTTCCTGGGGTCTCAGAGCGCTCAGGAATGATGCCGCTGCTCTACTTTCTCTACACGTAGTTGTTGATAACCAGAGGATCATTCTGCTCTTGGTGTCTTGCCCCCGCCTACCTGCATATTGGAATTCTTGGGAGTCACTCTGTGCCTTGTCTCTTTCCAGATGTGGTCAGTCCACCTCAGAGCTTTCTCCCTGCCCATCCCTCTCCTTTGCCCTGCTTGGCTTTGTGAGAGAATTAGGCACCTTCAAACCCCACAAAACTTCATCATACTTTCTTTCCTGAATTTTTAAATGATCAGTGCCTGCTGTTGAGAGGATGCAGGTGAAGAATGGACGGAGAGATTAGGAGAATAGTTGTGAAACTATGGCTGCCATCCAGGTGACAGATAATGATGCTTGGTGATATTCAACATGTGGTCTGAGAAAGCCTCTTTTTTTTTGAGACAGAGTCTCACTATGTCACCCTCTGTAGAGTGCGTGGCATCACATCTCACAGCAACCTCAAACTCTTGGGCTTAAGCGTTTTTCTTGCCTCAGCCTCCCAAGTTGCTGAGACCATAGGTGCTTGCCACAAAGCCCAGCTATGATTTTGTGGTAGTTGCCATTATTGTTTGGCAGGCCGGGCTGGGTTCGAACCTGCCAGCCCTTGTATATGTGGCTGGTGCCTTAGCCCCTGAGCTACACGCACTGATTCTGAGAAAGCCTCTTTTAAAGGCCAATTTTTTTAGCTGAAACCAGAAGGATGAGGACTCATGAAGAGCCAGGAAAGGAGACTTGGATAGATATGGGTACAGGTGGTAGTGATGAGCTGGAATCTGAACAGCAGCGAGAGGTTACGGCGAAAATCAATCAGATCACATCTGTCCTCTTAAACCCTTCAAGGGGTCTGAAATGTATTTAGAAGCCATCAGAGGCTATGAATCGATCCCAGGAGACAACTACCATGGAAGCAGGATGAGAGAAGGGCCCAGACAGATATGAAGTGAAATCACTGTTGTACCACAGAGGGAGGAACCATCTCATTTGATTTTGATATTGGGATATATCTTTGGAGGGGGAAAGTAGCCTTTCTGCTTTGAAGGAAGAGTAGGATTTTCCTAGGTAGGGAGAAAAGAGATGAGAGCTTCCTACACTGTGCACACTGAAACAGCTAGTTCCAATACAAAGATGGCATTTGAACAGCATATTTAAACATAGAAAAGAAGTAAATACTCCTGCATCTCAAATCATCAAATAACCCCCTCATAAAGAAAAATAAATTTTAAGACCTGTTAAATTATCTCTCACTCAACTCTATGCCTACTCATGGATACCTACTCTGTGCCCTTTTCCTAAAACGCTGATGAAAACAGTCATTTTATGTTTTATTTTAGGAATTTATTTGTATAATAGCACAGGGGAAAGTGACCAAGTTTTGAAAGGTAGGAGCACCGCCCTTGCTTTTCTGGCCCTATTGCACAGAGTTAAGCACAATTTATGAAAAAATTAACTGCATTTTATTGGAACAGAGTGCGCTAATAAGGGTGGTTCATCAAAATATTATCTCCAAGTAACAGTAACATATGCTGCATGCTCCACATGCCTCATCTCACATTTTACTGTAAGTCTTTGAGGTAGGTAATTATCTCCAATTTATAGACAAGTCACCTGAGTCTCAGGTTAAAGCTACATCTAAGGACATTCATCTGTGCAATTGCTAAGCTCTGAGTTATACAAAGTTCTACTAGCCTTTTGTTAACCATATTCAACCAGCAAAGTCACTTTTTAACTGAACATTAAATGCTCCCTGCCTTTAAATTCTGTAGACTGCCAGTATTCTAATGAATGAATCAGATATTTCAAGACTTACTTGACATCATCTCCTGGAATATATAATATTTTCTGATCATATCAAACAGGATCGAAATCTGCCAGAGACGGAGAAAGCCTATTAACACAACCAGAATTGGTTTATGAGGGCTAATTTGAACTCTTTTGTTATGTGTTTTTCCTTTTAGTCCGGTTATTTGTTATGCAAATAAGAACTGTGGTGCAGATGTTTAAAAGCTAGCTGCAGTCTTCCTAGGGTGATGCTATCAATCCGTTGATCAAGAACCTGCAGCACAGCCTGTGAAAATGTTCAGGCTCATAGTTTTCATACGTTGTTTCATTTATCTTCCTATTAGAAGAAGCCATTAAGTAGACGAAGCCAGCTTTTAGGAAAAAAATAAAGTTTTAATTTGCTGATACAGGCATTTTCTTTAAAAAGGTATCATTAATCACATAGTTAAACTAAATAAAGATGCTTTACTTTGATTTGCTTTATTTTGCTGAACTCTATTAAATGCCAGTTGGTCTTGTGGATGTCATGCAAAGATCAAAGGCCCCTGTGTTCTCATTTGTCATTAAAAAATTAATAACAGTTTTGCTTTGCACCACCTTCATCAGGTGTGCTTGTGTGTGTGTGTGTATGTGTGTGTGAGTGTGTGTGCAAGAGGGAGATTCTACTCAAGCATGTGTGTGAAATGTGTTTTCCCCTAATAGAGAATCCACCTTTTAAACTATATAATGTTAAAGATAGAAGCCAAACTAAATGTATGAAATGTATCAAAATGTAAATATTGGTCTAATAGGTGAGGAAATTTTATTTAGATTTCTGTTAGTTTCTTTTTGTTGGCTTAAATATGAAAGATTGACTTCTAAAGGTTCTGTTAGGAATGTTTTGTATTTTTAGGTGAACTATTTTGTTTCAATTCCTTTTTTTTTTTTTAGTAAATTGCTAGGGTATCTTTAGAAGTTAAGAAGAGGAGAGTTTTGGTAGAAAAACATGGATGGAATGGAAGCCAGGAGACTTCTGTTTGGCTACCAATCCGCTACTACTGTACCCTGCAATGCAGACCACTGAAACTCTTTGTTTGGACCTCACCTTTCCACAACTGCAAACCATGTTGCTGGAGCTCCTGACATTGTTTTTTTTTCCTCTATTAGCTGTTCTGTAATGTTAAACTGCCATTTTGTTTTCAGATGAAGAAATAAAACTTCCAAGAACACAGCTGTAAAACACATTTTCTTTTCTCAGATATCCTACTATTTTACAAAATTTAGATTATTTGGCTGGATTAAAGTCTTATATTGAATGAAAAATATAATTAAAAAGGATTAAAACCTTGGTATCCATTTTTTTCCTGTCCAAAAAAGTAGAAAGGCATGTACTATAACAAATGTTTTGCATAAGCTGAATCCAAATACAAAGGCATTACTGTTTGCCAAGGATAGCTGCATGCCAGGCTTAATAAAGGTAGAATTTGCTAACACATCATATAAGCTCTGAGTGGATAGAATCTTGTACTTGTATCCTGATTACCATTTCTGCATGTCAGAATTGAGAGCAGTTAAGAAATATAAGGGAAGGTAAAACTAGATCAGCCACCTAGTCTAATTTATTTGAGAATGGTACCTATTTTTAGTTTAGTAGCTAGGCTGATAGCTAAGTTGACATTGGTGGGTGTTCTGACACAAGAAACCATGGCAACAACTGATACAGAGCAGAGAGGACCATTCTGTACAGGAACACATCAGAATTATTTACCTATTGCTTTTTCTTTTCTTTTATTCCTTCCTGAAAAATCTCGAATGTGGTGTAACAAGCATGGGTTTTGGAGTTAGGACTGGTACTAGTCAGACAACCTGGGCAAGTCATTAAAGCTTAGTGAGTCTAATGGTCATCGTTGTGATATGGGGCTGGCGGTGTTCACAGAATTGTTTATGGCAAAGTGAAATGCCAACATCCGTTCAACACTGTTCATTGAGAGCTGCTACTTCTCAGACATGGGAAAAGAGTGGAGAGTAAGAATGGCAAGGCCCTTATCCTAACATATCTTATATTCCAAAGAAAGCAAAGAGTATGCAAGAAATAAATATTGCATATTATATTCCTTTGAAGGGGCAATCACCAGACATGTGCTGGGGGATGTCTGCAAAGTATCCAGCCATTTTTCTTTCTTTCTTTTTTTTTTTGGATGGGGCCGGGTTTGAACCTGCCACCTCCAGCATATGGGGCTGGCACTCTACCCCTTTGAGCCACAAGCAGTTCTGTATCCAGCCATTTTAAAAACTATTTTTCTTATTGCATGGCTAGATGCTTTCCAGGCAGCCTCCCCCCTACATTGTTCATTTAAAAAAAGCTATTAGATCCCTTATTCTCATGGATTGTAACTATTTATTTAATGCTTAAACATACTGTACATCACCATTGTTTAGACCAGTGTTTTTCAACCTTTTTAAATTCAACCTATAGTTGAACCACTTAAATTATGTTGATCAAAAAAAGGTGAAAAAAACAAAAAAGAGAGAGAGCATGCTGTGCTTTGAAGTTCTTTCAAAAATAATTTAATTAATGGCCTTTGAAGTCTTTTGCTGCATACCTAAGATCTCACGGACACCAATGCCAATCTTCTCACAGCACCGGTTGAAAATCCCTGGCTTAGACCCCGAAACTACCGCGACTTGAGAATTTATCTTCCCCCCACCCCCCAAACTTATTTCTAAACTGGGAAGCTCTGAACGTAGGTGCTTGCACATTGTATTGAAATAATTTCATAACCATCCACCAGGTTTCTCTGCACATGAGAGACTTTCGGATATTTGAAGCCCTAAAATCTCTTCCCTGGGCCGGATTCTTCGATCACGCCCCAGGCAACATGTCATGGTTTGGAGGTTCTTACTTGTTTTCTAATGCTCTTCTGTTTCTGCACTTTTGTTAAAAATCTAAACTTCATAAAGCTTATGAGCAGTGCAGGAAAAAGTGCTCTTATGAATCTAAAGCTGGGTTACCCCTGTCTGAACGGCTCTTACTCCTTTACCCTAAGCTCACACGCACTATTTTGCCAGCTTGGTAACACTCTTTTTGTTGTTGGAGTTACTAATAAAACTCTTGAGACTTTTAACCATTGCATTTCATTTTATAGACTGTTCATATTTTTTTAAAAAGCAGATTTTTTTTTGTTCCACTCCCACTCTTTTCCTGGAATTGTGAATTTGGTGTTGTGGAAACAAATGCACAGTGTTTTTTTGTTTGTTTGTTTGTTTGTTTTTCATCATACTGATTTGGAAAAGACGGAATTTATTATTCAATTGTTTCTGAATTGTGTTATGTTTGATTCTGATCTTGTTCAGACTTGAGTGTAACTTAGCATCCTTTGAATGTGGTTGTTTAACAGTTAAATTTATCAGTTTGGTCCACAAGGACATCAGAAAATACATGTGTCTTATCTAAGTATGATGGTTTGGTATGTGGGAAAGAATTTCATTTCGGAATTATAGATGCTAAATAATAATATATTTAAAGAATGACATTATTTATGTAGAAACCTGATTTGATTTTTCAAAGGCATTATCATATTTTTATAATTTTATATATGACAGAAATATATTCCACATGAAAAATGTGGAACAAGGTATCTCTTAAGAGTAAGACAACATTTTTACCAACGTACTTTTTACTTAACTACTATACAACGTAGAATAAACAGTTGTCATTAAGTGTGTGAAGCAGCCTTCTTTAAGGCATGCTAATCAATTGCTCTGTCCTTTCTGGACACCAAAATCTCAACTGCAGTGGTTATTTGAGACCCCGTGGTACAGATGTGTAGCTATAAACAACGTCTGTACTGTTGTTTTTTTTTTTTAACTCGGTACTTTGTGGATATTAGGAAGGATTTGTTGAGTTCAGAAAAAAATCTTAATTTAGTAAGAAGACATCTTTTCAATTGATGTAAAATGTGTAATAATTTATTCATGATTTACATACAGCCAGTCATGACATATTTGGAATTCAGGTACAAACTTTTTTCAGTTTCTCTCTCTCTCTTTTTTTTTTTGCAGTTTTTGGCCGGGGCTGGATTTGAACTCACCACCTTTGGCATATGGGGCCAGTTCTCTACTCCTTTGAGCCACAGGAGCCACCCTTTCAGTCTCTCTTAATTAAGCGAAGATGAAACATTGTTAACCGTTGTCTGCCAGGGTTGTTGAATGATACGCTTTGCTCTAGCTGAGTTGGGCTCACTGTATGTGGCAGTGACCTTGTACAGAGGGTTACCCCCTTTCTTCAGCTTTGTATTATCTGCCTCTCATCTTGTTTTTCCATTTATCAGGATTTGAGACTTATAGTGTGTCTTTGGAGTTTAACAACTAAATCTTGGTCACTATTCTGCATTCCTGCTTAGCTGCCAACTGACCTTGTACCCTATTAGTGTCCTCTCCCAAATGGTCGGGAAAAGGGGGATGTATGAAAAACTTCTGTTGGTAAGAATATCTTCCCAAATGAGGCTCAAGATTGGAATGTAACCCAGTGAAGATCACTAACCATGCCTTTCAGTGATAATAATTTTAGGGAAGTTTTCTTGCACTAGAAAGACATTTAGAAAATTGCTATTTGGCTTTAATTTTCTCCTATTTAAATAATATTTAGTAAATATATCAATTCTCTCTTTTGATCTGGACCCACGAAAATATTTCAGAAGGTCAACTGGCATTAATATTCATTATGTCATAATTCCTTGCACCTGTTCTTCTGAAGTTGAATGAACATGAGTTAATGCTGATATTCTACATGATCTTAATTTAAAATCATCTATGTAAAAATACATTTAATTCCTGGGGAATTCATGTTAAAAACAGTATTATTCTCTAAGTTGCTATTTTTTAGTTTTTTTATCAATACTGTTTTTAAATGAGACTTTTTATTTTGAGATCATTTTAGATTCAAATGCAGTTCTAAGAAATCACACAGAAAGATCCTATGCACCCTGTACCGGACTTTCCCCAATGATAACACCTTGTAAAACTATAGAACATGGTCACAATCAGGCAGTTGACATTGACTTTGTCAAGAAAAAGAACAGTTTTATCTCCACAGGATTCCTCCAGTCGCCCTGTGAGAGTCATATCCACTTTGCTCTTGCTCTCCCCTTCCTTACCCTTAACTCCCAGGAACTACTTATATGTATTCAGCTCCATGATTTTACCATTTCGAGAAGATTAAATGAATGCACCCATGCAGTGTAAGCGTTTTGCACTGGCTCTGTTCATTCAGCATATTTCTATGAAGGTTCGTTCTTATAGCTGCTTATCAATCATTCTTTCCTTTTTGTTTCTGAGTAGTATTCTAAGACATGGATATATCACAATTTTTTTAACCATTTATCTGTTGAAGATCATTTATGGCATTTCCAGTTTGGGGCTATTATGGATTAAACTGCTACAACCATTTGTGTACAGGTTTTTGTGTATCTGTAAGTCTTCATTCTCTGGGATAAATGCCCCAAATGCACTTGATGGGGCTGCATGGTGCTCGCGTGCAACCATCATTTCCATTTTTGCAAACACAATCATAAAGTGCTAAAAATTATACAGGAAAATGCATTTTCAAATTAAACATTTATAAATTAAATTACATTTTAGTATAGTAGTAGAGCTCTGTATTTTGAAAAATGAAGGGTCTGTGCGTGTTGGCAATATTTAATCCCCAGGTATTAGCTTTATCCCACAGCTCCCCGTGTGCTAGTGTCCTCAGGTAGACAGGCCATTTGACTGACAGCCTCCATTCAATTTCTACAGCAAGAGCTCATTTCATAAGAACAGCTGTTGGAGTTAACGCTGTGTCATTCTCTCGACCATTCGGAAAATTTGCTATTATTAGGGCCTAGGTGTTATATTTACCTAGTCCAGCATTAAAATTGGGTTTAAATAATTAAGTCTTTCACTGTTTGGACTTTCAAAAGTCTCTTTCTTCTCTGCATTGTATATCATCAAGAGCAAGAGGCTATTTCAACACTAAGGTATTCGGGGACATAAGAAAGAAAAAAGCATGGAAAGGAGTTTGTGGTTGAATTGCATGCACCCTCTGATCCTTTAACAACATTTTTCTTCTTCTGAGGTCTCAGATATAATGTAATTCTTAATATGAAACAGACACTTGATTTAGACAAACTATTTTAGATACAGTTTTAATGGGAGACTTTATTGTTCTGTTTTATTTAATTAAAAGGTTTTGCTTTCATTCAGCATTTGTTTTTTAAGCAGATTTTTCAGTGTGTGCTACTCATTATTTTTTCTTAAGTATCCAGACAAACATTTCATATAGTTCTTAAAATTTATTCTAATTCTGAGGTCTGGTTAAAGCACTAATTAAAATGTAACAATTTAAGTGCTCTGGCTCGGCGCCTGTGGCTCAGCAGGCTAAGGCTGCTGGTGAGTTCGAATCCAGCCTGGGCCCGCCAAACAACAATAATGGCTGCAACCCAAACAAAAATGGCCGGGCGTTGTGGGGGGCGCCTGCAGTCCCAGCTACTTGGGAGGCGGAGGCAGGAGACTAGCTTGAGCCCAGAAATTAGAGGTTGCTGTGAGCTGTGAAGTCACAGTACTCTATCCAAGGCTACAGCTTGAGGCTCTGTCTGTCTCAAAAACAAAAAAACACTACAGCTTGAGGCTCTGTCTGTCTCAAAAACAAACAAACAAACAAACAAAAAAAACAAACCAATTTAAGTGCTCTAAGATACATTTGATTTACTGCTTACCTTGCAGTTTTGAAAAAGGACAAATTACATGTTGAAAGTTCTATTATAATTGATGAAAGTTCTACAATTAAATTCAAAAACCTCTAAATAAAAGTATATGGAATTAGCAGAACCTGGATGAGATTCCAGTTGTACTAAATGCTCATAGCACATTGCTCATGAAGTTTCCACCTAACTTTCATGTGTGAATACAGCACCCTTTTGTCTGTGGGCAAAATTGGAACAAAAGTTATCTGATCCATTATAATTTCATTCTAGTAAAACTATTACCTGTGCCAAGTTGTTTGAATAAATAGAAATTATATAGCAGACAGTAGAAATAATTATTGGCAAGAAAATCCATACAGAATACCATTGTTACTTTTTTTAATGCTTAATTTTGATCTTAGACACTGTTGATGAGAGAATTGAAAAATGATATTACTATCCTTGTTAATCAAATTTCCCTCTGCATGGGTTCATGTGGATATGTACACGGGAGAAACTCAAGGAAAGGAATATTTTTAATCACCCGTTGAGGGCATTACTCTCAAATCCCAACTTGCTTCTCCAATAATGGGTTCAGTGAGCTGAGCTACATGCGAACATCTGAACATTTAAGGTCAAGGTCAAGTACAAAGGTGACCTGAGCTCCATTGCTTCTTTTCCCCAGATCAGCCTGAAGAAGCCACATTAGAAACGGACCACTGGTCTGCCAAACCAGCTTCAGGGGAAAAAGAAATACAGAAAAACACAAAAAAGAACTAAGAGAGACACAAAATAAGAAAGCAACTGACCTGACCTGACTAGGTTCTATTTATATTTTTCCTTCCCTTCCTCTCTTCCTTGAAGTGACCCATTTATGTGTCCTGTGGACCCAATATTCTCCTTAACAACAAAATACAGTCTTCTTGAGATTCCTCCAGGACACTGGGTGAGAGTGGTGAATTCAATCCCTTTATACAGAAAGTCAGGTAACCCCGAGAACCGCAGAACATTTCATACAACCTCCTAACTTTACAAATGATGAGTTTTGAGAGTCACAGAATTTTACATACTTTTCCAAATTCACACAGCTATTTTAAGTTTAATTAGTCATGTTGCTCAATTCTGATATTATTTTACTGAGCTTTGATGGAGGCTCAGTTCTTACAGAAAACTACATGGAGCAAGGGTCCCCAAACTATGGCCCATGGGCCACATGCTGCGGTGCGATTTGTATTTATTCCCATTTTGTTTTTTGCTTCAAAATAAGACATGTGCAGTGCACATAGGAATTTTTTCATAGTTTTTTTTTTTTTAACTATAGTCCGGCCCTCCAACGGTCTGAGGGACAGTGAATCGGCCCCCTGTTTAAAAAGTTTGAGGATGCCTGGTACAAGGTAACTAAAACTGTGTTTTAAGCTCTAAGAGATGTTGTGGAATGTCTGCCCTATATAAGGAACAAAGGAAATGAGGTAACCTACAAATTTCTGTTCCAGTTCAAATTATTCTATTCTAGTCTTCCATCCAGACAAGTTGCGGAATGTATCAATGGCGTGTCTTCTCAGGAAGTGTCCAGGCCCCCTTGTGGACCTGGGCAGTAGCCTCCTTTCCTTCTCCCAGGTCTTTGGGGATTCAGACTTTTTCCCTTTTGCAAAATGTTCATCCTTTGCTTTGTTTTCTTAACTTTTTTCTCTTCGAAACTAGCAGTAGAGTGGAACACTGTTCCTATAAACAAAAACAAACATATAATGTATTTTGCTATTAATTATCATGAGAAAAAAATATAGGGTAAAAAGAAAACAAAAATAAATGTCTGAACAAATTACAAATAGTTTATGTAAGTTCAAAATCACAGCTCAGTGATTCTCAAACACTAGTGTACAGGGGAAATTTCTGCTTATCAAACATCTGGGGCTGAAAAAATGTGCATTTTAAGGGCAGTGCTTGTGGTTCAAGAAATAGGACGCCCACCCCCTATACTGGAGGTGGCAGGTTCAAACCTGGCACCAGCCAATAACTGCAAAAAAAAAAAAAAAAGTGCATTTTAAATAAGAACTCCTTTGGTCTCACCACTAATAGGTCACATGTCTAGATAATATTCTAACAACACTTAGGGAAGATTGTCTTTTTGTATAGCTCCTGAAAACCTCTCTAACAGGGATGAGTCTTGAAACCATGCGAAACAGTTTATATGTATTTGTATCATGCTGACTACAAAGTCTGGTGGAATTCTAGTTTTTTACCAAACTTTTCTTACTAATTACTCCTCTGCTTATTTGTGCTATGTTATTATTACCAAATATCAATTTTTTCCCAAGCATATTTTTCATCGTGTTAACTTAGTTGACTCTCTTGCTACTTCAACTTGAATGAATGAAGAACTTGAAAGAGATGATCTCTAAATAACCTCCTCCTCCCACAATGCTAAAATTCTAGGATTTTGCCAAGTCAATTAATAGAGTAATAACTCATAGTTGACAGCAAGGAAACAGTTGATTTTGGTAGCAGGTCAGAAATTTCTAACCCTGCAAAGAGACAGAAAACATGAGTTAACTGTATTTTTTCAGAAGCAAAGCGATCCTTACTTTACTCTAATAAATTACCCATCAGAATTGTATGTCCTTCATTATTCATACCAGAATTTTATCTGAATGATAAAATATGGAGCTTATGCGTATGGGTATATTTATAAAAAGATGTTAATATTATATTTTTCAACTTTAAATATATGTAAGTAGAAGGAAGAATAACATAGATAGTACAGATTTATAGAAAGACACAGATGACATTTAGCAAGTTGGTAGCATAAACTAATTGGCACTCAATCAATGACTATATAGTAGAAGGATATTTTCAAGTGCACTGATGGCACAGTGTATAAGGTTATAGTGGTTCCTTGGGAATGTCTGGATATGTATGTGGATAAGGAGGGGCAGATTGTTCTGCAATGGTGTCCGGAGGGCACTCTGTGTATATGGTGCCTGGAGTCAAATGTCCTATTGGGTTCTAAACACCATGCACAGCAGAGAAGGCCTGTCCCCTCTCTGCTACTCATGCCTCCATTCTTGCAAGAAGCTAGAAATCTACACACAAACTGTTTTGCTCTCCCTGTATGTTCTGGAGAAACATGTAGTAAAATTGTGTCTTTGAAACTTGTTATCGATTGTGTACAATATAAATGCTCTGCATTACCTTTTTGTTAGATCAACCTTGCATTCTCTATCCCCTTTAACTGGAGCAACTCAAAAGAAACAGGGACTTTATTAAGGCCACATTACATTATCTTGTTAGTCTTTTGTAAAGAGCATATTTATTTTTTATCTTTTGAGCAGGTATTGTAGTAGATTTTTCTTAATACTGAATTTTCAAGGAAAAAAGTTGTTTTTCTTGCAGTGCCAATATGAAAATCTGAAGAATTAGCAGCAATAAAGCATCACGAGTATTTAATGTGATATTTGAATAACAAAAAAAGAGCTAAAATAGAGTAACTACTGATAATTACAACCAAGTAGGTTGCTAAAGCTATTATAATTTAAAGATGTCACATATTTAATAAAATAACTATTGAGTTCACAGTCAAGGTAATAATGGACTACTATTATGATAATTATTGTAATGTACTTATTGCTAATACCTAAGAGCTAACTTATATTATTACTTCTAGACTAAGTTATAAACTATCTTTATATTAGGAGGATCATAAAAAGACCACAATCACATTTTTATGATACAAGGTAACTTAATAAAGACACAAATAAAAAAAGTATTAAGTCCAAGACTGGTGTAATTCCTACTCAAAATTACAATTAGTGTAATTTTGTAGTACAATATTGTAATATTGTAGTACAATTATTTGAGAACAAATTGTTCATCGCTAGACTTAAATGATGTAAATTTTTATAAAAATTATATGCAGAACCTCTTTCAATTTTGTGTATAGAAAAGGACATAGCTAGCATTTGTTAAAATTATTCAAAATTGGTCAAAAACATTTATTATTGGATTTAAAAGTTCATATCAATTTCAAAAGTCTAAGTCATAATATTATATCTAAACAGTCTTCTAATTTACTATTGGTTTAATTCTCAGCGTTTAGGATTGCCTCACACTTTTCACTCATGTATTTACTGATAAAAATAACTCCTATAGCATCAGGAATCAGCTGAAACCCCCCAAACAAGTGCACAGAAGGTGTAACACATATGGTAGAACTGGTTATCCTGGTGCCAAGAGCCATTCTGTTGTTATGTGAAGATATTATGAGAAGACTTGCCTTCTTCATTGACATGAATAATTAGCTCTTTACCAAAAGTGAGAGACACCCAGATATTCTTTAACTTGAACTCTTAGAGCAATTAAAATAAGGTTATTAATTGGTCCATTTCAATATTGTTGCTTTTTGTTTGTTTGTTTTTGTGACAGAGTCTCACTCTGTGGTGCTCAGTAGAGTGCTGTGGCATCATAGCTCACAGCAGCCTCAGACTCGTGGGCTCCAGAGATTCTCTTGTCTCAGCCTCCCGAGTAGTTGGGAGTACAGGCACATGCCACAGCGCCCAGGGCGACATCAGGAGAGGGCAAGAGACAGGGGGATGCCCATTCAGCAGCACAGCCAGAACACACGGACCATTTTTTGTGGTGCTCTCAATTACAACTATGTAAAAGATCCCTGATCACTGACCACCGTGATAGATGTAATAATAACAAAAAAATTAGAAATATTGCGAGTATTACGAACATGTGGTGCAGAGGCATGAAGTGAGCCCCAGCCGTTGCACGAAGGCAGCTGACAGATGTGTGTGACCCGGGGCTGCCCACCGCAGCCTTCAATTTGTAAACACGCAGGATCTGAATGCGCAACGAAGTGAAGCGCAGCGAGAAGTCAAAAAGATTGCAGTTCAGGGAGGCGGTATCCTCCTGACCCAGGGGGTAGAATGAGACGATTTCCATCTTTCTTTCCTGCTGGTAGTCGTTCATATGTATTTGCAGGAATAAACAGAACTCTGCCTTTAACCCCTTTGCTCTGTTGAGTGCTCGGATTTGTCATCCCAGTTGAAAACCGGGTCAACTGGGCCCGCTGTGCTGCGCCTCCCCGCGCTCCCGTCACCCAGTAAAAACAGTGGCGGGCAGAGTGTCTGGAGCGCGGCGCTGCCTGCCGGGTGGCTGCAATTTCTCTTCGTTTTGTCTCGTGTTTTAAACATGAAATCCAGAATAGAAGGAACAGTCCTTTTGTGATGGTGGGAGTCAGCACTTCGCATAAGGGTTTCTGCCGAATCGCCCACTCATCCTGTTGGTGGCATGTTTTCCATTTGAATTGGGTGACTGGAACCGAAGGCGGCCTTCACGTGGTTTCATTCCCTGGGTATTTGCTTGCAGGGAGGATATATTGATAACATATGGTTTTAACAGCGTTAGCATTCAGGGTGAGTTTGCCATTCCTCCTTGTGGGAATTTCGCTGCAGTTTGGTTACAATTCAGAAGACTGTTGTTCCCACACCCAGCATGCACTGGCTACTTCATGTACGTTATCTCATTACCACTTAGAAGTGTTCAATTCGTTATTCTCTCCTTTTCACAGATGATGAAATTGAAGCTCGCAAAGCTAAAAGAAAAATGTACACAAAGTCACCTGCCAAATACTTAGTGAGGAGAGGACGTAAGCCCACGTGATCGACCGTTCCACGTGGCCAGTCTGCAGCTGGGTCCTCCACATTGGCCGTTGGCTTCCTGATACACAGAATTATTCAGCAAGTTAAAAGAACATGACAGTTTTATCTGGATCCCATGATGGCACCTTGAATGTTGTTGACTAATCATGCTTACTTCCAGTTTTTATTCAACCTACCTGCTCCTGGGTGCATGATTCTCCGAGAACAGGAACAAAGACATTTGTCAGATAGAAAGTCGTCTGTATGAACTATTCCTCTCTCTCCCTCCATCTTTACCTCATGGGTCACAGTCAACTTCTCTTACATCGATGGGGCTTTTGTTCATTCTTATCTCTTAGCTGTTAATGATAGACACAGTATTTCAAATACCAATGAAATCTTTTCTACACAGATGATCTCTGGTTCACCTTCATTAACTTTGAATTCATTTTAAGCTACTATAGTGATGACTTGTTGATTATGCCACATTATCAACATTTTCTACTTTGTGCCTTTGATTGAGTCGGGATTTGTGGTCTTGATACATTTACTATAATCAGCTCATACAGAAATTGAAAAAAAAAAAAGCCATGAAAACAATTCAGCTTATTAAGACTTTTCCTGTTTTTTGAAGGAAAACCTAATGTTTTGTCAGTACAATTTGAATTCTTTTACCATCTTATAAAAAGGGTAACAAAATATTTACTGTCATAATGCTGCTATTTATGCTGCCTGGAACATTAGAAACTTTGAACTTCACAGTAGCCTTTTTCTGAATTTGCTTCATTAGCCTAGGAACTCCCAGATGATATTAAGAATAATTATATATATCAAACAGTAATAAAAACTTGAGCCCCTGGCTCCATCCCCGTAGCTCAGTGGCTAGGGCGCTGGCCACATGCACTGGGGTTGGAGAGTTCAAACCCAGACTGGACCTGCCAAACAACAATGACAACTACAACAACAACAACAACAACAACAAATAGATGGCATTGTGGCAGGTGCCTGTAGTCCCAGCTACTTGGGAGGCTGAGGCAAGAGAATCGCTTAAACCCAAAAGTTTCAGGTTGTTGTGAGCTGTGATACCACGGCACTCTACTTAGGGTGACAAAGTGAGACTCTGTGTCAAAACAAAATAAACAAACAAACAAAAACCCCAAAACAAAATAGCAAAACTTGAGCCCCGGTCATATTAATCTCTTTACAATGGAAATGATCTACTAGAAAGCAAGCTTTTTGGCTTTCTAAATTGCAGTAGTGTTGTTTATTATGATGAGCTTTGAATTTAACTTCAAATGGTACTAGACACATATGTGGGATATGCATCTATATTGTTCACATGACATTATAGTTAAACTACTTCTTTGCTGTCTAATCTATCAGGTTGTGATTTATAACCAGTGGTGACAAGAAAATAATTATTTTTTATTACATAGAGGCAAAAGCTTTTTTCTCCTCAGGTTTTTGTTGTGGCTAATAAAAGTATAAATATGTAAGCTATAAAGCAAAATTTCATCCGGTCATTTCATGTTCATGCTTACATGTAGTAGCCCGCTCCAATAAGCAATGAAAAACATGAGTCTCCTCACCACACTCTCAGCTAACTTTTCCCAGAACACTTACTTATTTCACTCTTATTTTTTTCCATTCCTAATTTTGAATAAAAAAAAATGTATCTAATGTTTTTGTGATCTTAGGGAATAATTTAAGGCTAGTGAAAAGAGATAACCCAGTAATTGTAGCAGATACAAAAGTAAGTGAGAACATCTGTATTTACTGTCAGCAACTTTGGAGCCTTTCATAAGACTGACTGGCAGAGTAAAACATCAGGGACAATAGAAATGAATGGTTGTCCAAATTCACGTCAAGGAATTTTGAGAAGATGGCTGGCTGGTAGCAACTCTCCACAGAGACTCCTGAGCAGAAGAAGAAAAACTGGATGGAATCAACTCTATGAAACCAAAGATGGGGAGCTGAGACAAGAAGGAAGTTCAGCAAGCTGTACTCCAAGGAGGAGCATTCAAGAAAAGAAATTACAGGGATAAAGCCTATCGACTAGAGGATAGGAGACCCCTCCCCCAAGCAGGGGCCTGCCACAGGCTATCTCTGAGTGAACAGGGAACAAAAGGTCTCTCATTCTACTTTGCTGTAGAGAGCCACTAAATTCCAGGTCTCTTTCTCCAGGGAGGTCCCACTTATAAACCTAGACACCACCTCGCCAGGCATAAAATTGAACAGGTATTTTCCCCACAAGTCCAAACTCCCAGTCCACCCTTTCCTCCTCTCATGGGGGTCTGAAGTTCTGCCCTCTATAGAGCAAAGTGTTTGGTCTTGCCCTGAGAGATCTGGGCATAGTGTGGACTGCCAACCATCAGGATGGGATCTTTGACTAATGAGAAAGAAAGAGGGTGTGGGAAGAAAGGGATATTCGGCAGGAGGAGGAGCCATCCCCTGCTTATGGCTATTCCCGGTAAGTGGTAGTGTTGACCAGTTCAGGCTGTGTCTGGTGGGATGGGGTTCAGAACCCCTGACTCTGACAGCACTCACAGCAGGAGAGTGGTTGCCCCATGTAGACCAAGTTCAGCAGACAGGGCTGGGCCCCAGACCCTGCTGGGCTGCAAGCAGAGGCTTGCTAGGCATGGACTGAGACTTAAGAGCAAGGGCGGGGTGCCATAATTCCAACAGAACCTTCTAGCAGTGGCTTACTGTGTGTGAACCAAGAACTGAGGGTTACAGCATAGTCCACTGTCTCCAGCGGGGCTGGTGAGCAGAGGCTTACCAAGTGAGGACTGAGACTTGCAGGCAGGGTGTGGTACCTTGACTTTAACAGAGCCTGTGAACAGAAAATTGCCAGGCAGTGGACTGAGACTGGCAGGTGGGGGCATGGTCCTCTAACTCCAACTAGTCTGGTAAGCAGAGGCTAACTGTGTGTTGATGGAGACCAGAGGGCAGGGCTGGTGCCCTGACTCCAACAGAGCCTGTGAACAAGGGCTTGCCAGGCAACAAATGCGGGTGGGGCATTGTCCCTTCACTCTAACTGGTCTGGCAAGCAGAGGCTAGCTGGATGTGGACTGAGACCAGTAGGTGGGGGCCTAGCCCCTGGCTCCAGCTGGACCTGTGAGCAGAGAAGTGGACAACAGTGTGCACTAAGTCTGTGAGCATAAGTGTGGATTCCTGGCTCCAATTGTGTTGTTGGAGACCCTTGAGTCCCTCTCTGTTGGGCAGGGTTTGCACTGCCTGAGACAAATTGGTTGGAACCCATGTCTGGGACTGTCCACTCAGGGACATTCTGAGGCTGACCTTCTTTTTTACAGCAGAAAAGAACTGAAGGGTGAGGGCTGGGCATTGCAGCTGTTTGTATCTCTTCACAGTCAAGATTTAAACCTAATCCTATAGTTTCTTAGGATAGGGTAGTGGTTGGCTAATATCAAAACAGAGCTAGCTTGCATTATCTCACCATCTAGGTCCTCAGTGTCTCTGGCTAAAACTCTGAAAGAGGCCTTTGTATGGTTGTAGTAGATAAGCCACAATTACAAAGCCTAGTGCTTTAGTAAGAGGCTATCTCTATTATCTGGGAACCCCAATTCAATCTTACCCTATCAGTTCTGATAAACAAACAGTGGAAAATAAACATGATGCGGACCCAGCAGAAGAACTCTGGCAATATGAATAACCAAAGGAGATCAACTCCCCCCCAAAATGACAAAAGAGATACAACTGAAGATGCCATGCATAGACAAATGGCAGCAATGTAAGAAATTGAATTCAGAATATGGATGGCAAATAAGATAAATAGAGGGGAAGAAAAAGATAGAAATTGAATTCCAAAGAGTAGTTCTAAAGTTGTCTCAAGAAATTAATGAATTCAAAGCCCAAGTCACCAAAGATATGGACATAATGATAAAAGAGACACAATAGAATCCCTCAGTAATAGAGTTGACCAGGCAGAAGAAATGATCTCTGAAACTGAAGACAAAGCTTTTGAATGATCCCAAACACTCAAAGAGGCAGGCAAATGGAGAGCAAAAACTGATCATTCCCTGAGAGAGTTGTGGGATCACTCCAAAAGATCAAACATTTATCTTATAGGAATTCCTAAAGGAGAAGAAGATGGTCCTAAAGGTACAGATGCTCTACTCCAAGAGATTTTGGAGGAGAATTTCCCAAGCATTGCATGAGATACAGAACTTCAAATAGCAGACAATTTCAGAACTCCAGCAAAACTCAACCCACATAAAACATCTCCTAGACACATTGTGATTAACTTTGCCAAAGTTAAGATGAAGGAGAAAATTCTGCAAGCAGCCAGACATGAGAAAAGCATCACCTACAAAGGGAAAAATACCAGAATGACTACAGATCTCTCAGTTCAATCATTTCAAGCCAGAAGAAGATGGTCATCGACCTTCAGTTTCCTAAAAGAAAACAACTGCCAGCCTCTATCCAGCTAAACTAAGTTTCATTTGTGATGGAGAAAGCAAATACTTTAATGACATAGACATGTTGAAGAAATTTGCCATAACTAAACCAGCTTTCCATGATATTCTCAGACCCATCCTCCACAATGACCAGTGCAATGTTTTACTTCCAAAATAAACTCACCCAGAAATTTTTGAACAAAACCTAACTTCCACAATGGTGAAAGGATTAAAAATTTCCACTGGCTATCCTAAAGTTATGACACCCGTAACACAACCAGCCTTATCAATTCTCTCAATTAATGTGAACAGTTTAAATTCAGCACAGGCTGGCTGACTGGATACATAAACTCAGACTGGATATCTGCTATATACACCTTACCTAAAAGGTTAAATAGACTCATAGTGAAGGGATGGACTTGTATAATATGGGCAAATGAAAACCAGAAAAAAGCCAGGGTTGCAATTTTAGTAGCAGATACAATTGGCTTTAAACCAACAAAGATAAAAAAAGATAAGGAAGGTCACTACATATTTGTCAAGGGAAATACCAAAAATGAAGAGATTTTGATAAACATTTATGCACCCTACCAGAATGCTCCTCAATTCAGACCCTAATGAGGTCTTAAAGCAGACCCTAATGGATATGAACAACTTGTTATCTTCCTGCACTATAATAGTTGGAGATTTTAACACCCCTTTGACAGTTTTGGATAGATCCTCCAAGAAGAAACTAAACAAAGAAATATTAGACTTAAACTGACCCTAGAACCAATGGACTTTACAGACCTCTACAAAACATTTCACCCTAATAAAATTGAATATATATTATTTTAATCAGCCTGTGGGTCATCCTCTGAAATTGATCATATCCTAGGACACAAGTCTAACCTCAGAAAATGTAAAAGTGTAGAAATTATTCCTTGTATCTTCCAGGAATAAAAGTTGCACTCTACAGCAACGGGAATCTTCATACTCAAAAAAAGTCATGGAAACTAAATAATTTTAGGTTGAATGATAGCTGGGTGAAAGATGAGCTTAAGAAGGAAATCACAAAATTTTTGGAACAAAATGATAACAAAGACACAAATTATCAAAACCTGTGGGATACTGCAAAGGCAGTCCTAAGGGGGAAATTTATAGCATTGGAAGCCTTCATCAATAAAACAGAAAGAAAGGAAGCCAACAACTTAATGGATCATCTCAGGCAACTGGAAAAGGAAGAACATTCCAACCCTAAACCCACCAGAAGAAAAGAAATAACCAAAATTAGGGCAGAATTAAATGAAATGAAAAACAAAAGACTCATTCAGAAGATCAACAAAACAAAAAGTTGGTCTTTCAAAAAGATTAACAAAATTGATAAACCTTTGACCAACCTAATCAGAAACAGAAAGGTAAAATCTCTAATATTGTCTATCAGAAATGATAAAGGAGAAATAACAACAGACACTTCATAAATTCAAAAAATCCTCAATGATTACTACAAAAATCTCTATTTCCAAAAATATGAAAATCTGAAGGAAATGGACCAATACCTGGAAGCATGCCACCTCCCTAGATTCAATCAGAAAGAATTAGAAATCTTGAATAGACCCATATCAACCACTGAAATAGCATCAACAATACGAAATCTTCCTAAAAAGAAATGTCCAGGACCAGATGGCTTCACATCTGAATTCTATCAAACCTTTCAAGAGGAACTAGTACCTATATTATGCAACATTTTCCAAAGCTTAGAAAAAGAATGAATACTTTCCATCACATTCTATAAAGCAAATATCACCCTGATCCCCAAACCAGGAAAAGGTCCAACAAAGAAAGAAAATTATAGACCTATATCATTAATGAATATTGATACAAAAAATATTCAATAAGATCTTAGTAAACAGAAATCAACAATACAATCAAAAATATTATACACCATGATCAAGTTGCAGGGTTGGTTCAACATATGCAAATCTATAAATATAACGCATCACATCAATAAAATAAAAAACAGAGACCATATGATTCTCTCAATTGACACAGAAAAGGTCTTTGATAATATCCAGGATCCTCTCATGATCAGAAT
>CAUYON010163764.1:0-12615 GCA_963573935.1 Arctocebus calabarensis | reverse complement strand
TTTATTTGTATCCTTGGGGTCGCAGGTCGCTCCAATAGGGTTGATGTGCGTTCCTCGACCTTGTCTCTTGACTCAGCTCCAAACCGTTGGCTTTCTTGCTAAATTTCTGTTCTTTAACTCTCCTTCTGGACAGGAGTGTCTGCAGAAAGCTGGCTACAAACCGCCATCTTGGCTCCTCCCTCAATTCATTCTGTTTTGATCAGCTTTTTCCAGTTTCAAAATTGAAAGTCCCATGTCCTGGGAATCTCCTCAGTCCGTGGCAGGGAGAGACAGTTGGTCACCCTACATTGAACCTAAGCTAGGCAATTAGAATTCTCCCCTGGGAGTTCTGGACTGGCAATAGGGTCTTTGTTCTCTGGTCACAGAGCTATAAAAATAAGATTTGGAGCAACTGACAGTTCTGCTTTCAAATTCAAGACATGGCTAGTCTGAAATATGAAAATATTTCAGAAAACAAGAGGAACACAGAGTTTGGAGAAACACTGAGTCTCTGGTTCCCTTTCTTCCCACCGTTAGCAATAATAGGTTTAATGAGAGTCAATGGGCTTCTTCCTCTTGTCCAAACTATGCAAATTGGGTTTCTGTCAATTGTGACCAAAGAATTCTGTTACATCATGTTTGCCCCCAGACAAGCTCAGGAGTTATACCTTTTAATCTTTTTAGTTGTAATGTTATAATTTTCCCCAGTTTTCTAAAACTTACAAAACAGAAAGTGGAAACACTTGAAATAGCAGTTCAAATTTAGGTTGTAAGGGCTCTTAAAGGACTTGAAGACTGACTGTTCTTGCAGATAGAGCAGAATTCCTTTCTGCAAAAGAACAGTTTGTTATAATTCATGCTTCTTTCCTGGTTATCAAGCCCACTTTCATCATAGCTTACAGGACATCTTATGTCTGGTCCATGAATCTAGTGACTTTGTGAGATAATTAGGTTGTGAGGAAGTTGCGAACTCTCTCTCTCTCCTATGTGAGGTCACAGTATGAAGTTGGCCATCTGCAAGCTGGCAAGAGAGCCTTTACTAGAGAAAAAAATCCTTGACCAAGGACTTTCCAGCCTCCAGAGTTCTGTTGTAAAAGCCACCCAGTCTAAGGTATTTTGTTATAGCAGCCTGAGAAGGTACAAGGATGAACCATGTTGAATTAATATTGAGGTAAGAAAAAAATGCCTTGCACACATCACCTGCTTGCTCCTATGTGCATCCTCTTCCCATGCACTGACAATCTTTGACTTTTAAAAATCAACTTTTAGCTTAAGCTGAAGCTCCACTGGAAGCCCCCCATCTGCCTTCATGCCCTCTTGTTGCAGGGGTGAGGAAGGAAGGGGATAGGAGCATTACACAAATGCTCTGCCCTCCATGCCCAGATCCTGCCCAACTCCTCCCAGACCAACTGAGTCAGATTCTGGGAGGAGTTCTGAGTCTTTTGAACAAGTGCTTCAGTTATTCTGAAGGGCAGGAAGAGTTGCACACCACCAGCTCCCCTTGCCTCCTCCCTGCAGCCTGGCACATACCCAGCCAGCCTTCAAGATCCAGCTGGTGCTTCCTACCTTGATGACGTCTTCCTTGCCTCTCTCCAGAGGACTGACGCTGCCTCCTCTGTAATGCCACAGCACTGCATTCACATTTGTGTTCTAGCACTCTTGTCTCGTCTATATATCTTCATGTTTGTGCATCAGTTTCCTCACCAGATTTCCAGGAACTTGTGGACAGGAATCATATAAAACAGGAGGAATTTAGAGAAATGAGGGGATGGCGAGGTGCCTCCTAGGTGGCAGGCTCTCTGTACTTAGGGGCTACTGAATGGACACAGGCAAGAAATACTAGAAGCTGTATTTCTGTTCATTTTTCCATGTAACCTTTAATTCCTATTTCTGGGTATGCTTTTAATGTACATCATATGTTGTATAGTAGCACATAGATGTGAAATTAATAAATACATCATTATAATTGGTATGCTGTAACTGATACATAAATTGAGAGTTCAGTTTAATACATTTGTAAAGGATAGAGTTTGAGATCAAGAACAGTTGAAAGCTACAGATTCAGATCATCATTTTCCAGTTACTTGTATCCGCCTGGAAGGATGGCGTTCCCCACTGAGGTCCTGTACCCGTATGGCAGTCCACATCGTGGGAGGAGTTTGAGGAGACAGCATTTCCTAAGGACCTGCCCGATTTCTGACACTCCCCCTTCTATTAGAAGTGCTCGCCTCACTCTCCAGGCTTGATGTCAAGGTTGATTGATGGTAACCCCTCCTCCAGGGGCCCCACTCTACAGCTGGAAAAGCCCTGCATGGATACTGAGGGGAGCCCTGTGGAGGAGGGTCTGGGCGAGGAGCCCTGAGCTAGGTCTCCCAATGAATAGCCCTAACAACGCAGTGTCCTCAGGGCTCAGCCCAGTGGTCCTGGGGGTCCTTGGGGTCTGAGAACCCAGAGCCATGGCCCAGGGGATTCATGGTGGTTTGATCTTGTGGACCACAAGAGATGGGTCCCTGGAAAAGGGAAGCAGGAGATTTGTGGGAGGGTGATGGGAATGTCGGAGCTCATTAGACCCCACTGGATAGGCCTGGGCCAGATCAGCAGAACCTTGGGAGTCAGGAGGAGGCAGTAATTCACTAGCACTGTTAAGTCATGTCAGCCACACCTTAGGCACCTGAAAAGTGTCTGCACAGACTCCTGCAGGCTGAGTCTGTAGGTTCTGAGTACACTTGGGGTGATCTATTTGCCTTGCTTCTCTGTCCCTACCTTCTGGTGAAGGCCGAGCATGAGTAAGACGTCACCTAGGCACTGTAGGGTAGTGATTCTACAGGCAGGAATCTCTGCCAGACAGCTCCACACCCTTCAGACTTGCCTGGGATGGCCGTTTCTCCATTTATTCTGGACCATGGTGTTTTCTCCTCCAGGGTAGGAGTGAGTGGCAACTCAATCAAGACTACGGACTGTTTGATTTACTGAAGTTAATGCTAAAGCGTGGCCTACTTCCCTCTCTGACCAATTTCTCTGTTTTCCTGTAGGGGGAATTAGATTCTCATATAGAGAATGTAATCTGGGTCCCTCACATTTGCAGTTTTCAGTAGGGTTTTGTAACAAGCTGGTCAACATGAGGAACTAGGCCTACTATTCTGATACATACATGTGGTATGGCATGACTGGTCTATGAAAATTAGGTCAACTTAAGGAGATGGTCAGTGTCAGGTGGTGGTCAGCTATGGAAGTTCTGTTGTATAACATCATAGACACAGGGCTGATACTGAGACCAGATGCTCTACTTTCTTTGTGCTGCAGCCTGGCACAGTGAGTGTGGGTGGGTTCAGAATCCTGGCCCAGTGCTTTAGTACCCAGTGATTGGGTGAAAATAGAAGAAGAAGCAGTCTTCCAAGCCTCCTGATGGCCGTCTCAGTTCTCACGCTCTGCTGACTCCAGGTGGTCGTCTGATTTGATGGGAAATACCTGGGGGTTGTGACTGTTCCCAGAAGCAGGAGTATAAAAATAGTATTCCACTTTGGATTTAACCAGACTGTACTTCTTAAGCAGACTTAAAATCGTTTTGTAGCAATAATTCTTGCTTGGCAAATCGTGTGTGATCTGGAGGCTTTCTGAAATGAGGGTCCATGTTGAAAATCGATGCTATTGGTAACTCCTCTTGGAGGCTGGCAAGAGGCTGCTCTAGTTTTCATCAGGTAGTCACTGTGGCAGGAGTTTATTAAATTGCAAATCAGAAACTTTTGCTTAAAAGGACTGGCTGTGATCCAATTAATATGTTCATTTTTATTAGTGCAGCCCCAGGTTGTGAAATGGTACTAACTCAGCAAGGGGTCAGAGCTGCCCCTGGACACCCCCCTCCTGCTTTTCTACGTTAACCTGAGTGTCCTTGTCATGCTTGCAAGCGCCATTTGGTTCACCTTTCCTCTAGGAGGTAAGTGAGGGGAAGGCTGGGTGGGGTTTTGCTCTTTTTGCAGTCTTAAGGATTTCCCTGTCCCCGAGGCAGACAGTTCCTTGTTAGCTGACCTTGTGATTGACCAGGGAAGGTGTAAAGTGTAGGGAGTATCGATTGGTTTTGACTTTCGAGCTGTTGTGACAAAGATGCTTTCTGCTGATGGCTAAAACTAATTACTACCCAGGACCACTGGGCTTTCAGCAGCTTAAACAAAATGCAGTAGGTCTCTTAGGAAATAAAATGGAATCTAAGTGCAGAGGGAGAGCACAGAGGGGGGACAGGCCCCTCCTTCACCCCATGCTTTTTTGACTTCCTTGTATTATGGGCCTTTCCTGTTCCCAGGTTCCAAATCCTTGTAGTCAACCAATTGTAGATTGAAAAATAATAAAAAAGAAAGAATATAATAACAGAAACACAAAACCAATACATTATAACAACTAACACATAGTGTTTACATTAGGTAACACTATTGCATATTACAAGTTACCTAGAGGTCATTTAAACCAGTGGTCCCCACCCTTTTTGGTTTCCTGGGAGATAATTTTTCACGGACTTGTGGGGGGAATTAGATTCTCACGTAGAGAGTGTAATCTAGGTTCCTCACATTTGCAGTTTTCAGTAGGGTTTTGTAACAAGTTGGTCAACATTAGGAACTAGGCCTACTATTCTGATACATACATGTGGTGCATGACTGTTCTATGAAAATTAGGTCAACTTAAGGAGATGGTCAGTGTTCGGTGGTGGTCAGCTATGGAAGTTCTGTTGTATAACATCATAGGACACAGGGCTGATACTGAGACCAGATGCTCCACTTTCTTTGTGCTGCAGCCTGGTACAGTGAGTGTGGGGTGGGTTCAGGATCCAGGCCCAGGGCTTTAGTGCCCAGATGCTAAGTTCCACCTATTTAACCAACACTCTTGGATATGTTTGGGAAGATTGCTGGGGAAGGTGACACCTGCTGGAATATTAAAATGAATAGCTAGGAACTAGTCCTGTGAAAAGGATGTAGAAGGTGTGGGGTGGAGAGAAGTGGTCCAGATAGAGCCAGGGAGAAGTCTGAGCAAATCCAATTGGATTCGGAGACCTGTGGCAGTTTGCGGAAGCTGTCCAGGGGACAGTGGGAATCTAGCTGTGGAATGAGATTGGCTGGAGGAGCTCATGGGGCCGGGCATGGAAGGACTGTGAGCACACCTGGGGGCTCTGGGAGTCTCTGCAACTGAGTGCGACTCTCTCTCTCTCTTGTATTTACGAAGGCATTTCTGGTGTCTGTGTGAAGGTTGGATTTGGGGAAGAAGGGAAGAGAGAGATGGCGGCCAGGAGAACTGATGGGACCCGTTAGGGTTTCAGTGAGCATGGTAGAGATGGGTGTGGGGGTGGGGCAGGTTGGGGGTGTTTTGGAGGAAGAGCTAGCAAGGTTGGTGATTGTTCAGGAGTTAGAAGTGAGAGAGAGGAAGATGTCTGCCGGGTTTTGGATGCCTGGAGGCAGGCATCTGTGTGAGTGTCCGAGTGCTGGACTAACAAATTACTGTGACCTGGATAACTTAATGGAACAGAAATTTATTGTCCCACAGCTCTGGAGGCCACAAGTCCAAAAATCAAAGTATTAGCAGGCATGGTTTCTTCTGCTGGCTTAGAGAAAGAATCCATTCCATGCCTCTTTCCTGCTCCACTTCTATTAAAAAATTTTCTATTTTCTATTTTTATGGTTATGCAATAGTTGTATGTATTTATGGTCACATGTGGAATTTTGATAAAAGCATAAAATGCATAATGATCAAATCAGGGTTACTGGGGCATCCATCACCCAAGCATTTATCACTTTTTTGTGTTAGGAACATTCCAATTCTTCTCTTACAAATTATTGTTAACTATAGTTGCCCTATTTTGCTAGGGAACACTGAGTGTTACTCCTTATATCAACTGTCTGTTTGCATGCATTAACCAGCCTCTCTCTCCTGCTCCACTTCTAAGGGCTCTGGCAATCCTTGGTCTCCTTGGTTTCTAGCTGGATTCCTCCACCCTGTGCCTCTGTTCCTCACTCCTGTGTGTCCGTGTCTCAAATCTCCTTCTGCCTTTCCCTTATAAAGACATCAGTCATTAGATTTAGGGCCCACCCTAAATTTAGGATAATCTTAGCTAGAGATTCTTAATTACCTCTGCAAAGACTCATTCCAAATAAGGTTACAACCTGAGGTTGCAGGTGACATGTCTTCTGGATGGACACCATTCAGTCACTACGTCATCTGAACAAAACAGGGAACAGCGAGGAAGGAACTTGAGAGACAGTGATGGGTTAAGTTTCATGCCCGTAGAGTCTGAAGTGCCAGTGGAACATCTAGGTAGGGTGTGCAGAAGACACATGAGCTGGGAGCTCAGGAGAAGGGTCTGGCACCATCGTGTGCGTGTTTGGTGGTTGAGAGCAGGTGAGACCCTCAGGGAGAGGAAGTGCAGTTAGCGAAGCAGTGGGTATCGTTAATAAAGGGAGGTAGAAAGGAAGAGTTCCCTGAGGGGTGGTCGAAGGGGCAGCAGCAGAACCATGAGCCAGTCCTGGGACAAGGGAGTAGAGAGTTTCGGGAGTGTCTCAGAGTCAAGAGCAGCAGTGAGATTGATTAAGACTGTTGCTCGGTTCTAAGGTATCCAGGCTGCCATGTTTGTGTGGATTCAAATAAAAAGAACCCTGTCATTTCCCCTGCCTTGGTTAGTGGCATGCTCACTTACACAATGATAATTATTATCAACAGACAGTGCAGTGGACATGGTAAAGAGTGACGTGACTATGAGTGGGATGTTTTGAATTCTGGTTGTGGCATTTGAATTTCAAGATTAATTACCTTCATTAGGTAGGGCGATACCCTGAACTGATCTGATTTCCCCTTAAAAACCTCTGTTCTCATGTGCCTAATTATCACAATTATAAGATTGTTTGAGGGTAAAAAGTGAATGGAAACAAAATTGTAGGCTAGAATGATGTGCAGTTTAAGGGAGAAAAGTGGGGACACAATTTTGCATCATTGCCTGACACAAATTACGGGGCTGCACAGCCCACTGGCCTGACCGTGACATTAGTTACAATGGCCTGGTGTGCTCCAGATTGATTAGTCATGCTTCATGTCTCCTTTCCCAACTTAATCCATAGAGTCTCAAGTGCTTCTATATATATTCAATGCCCTTAGAATTATATTTGTAATCTGATAGTTTGTTGGAATGTCTCTTTCCCAATACTAGAAAAAAACAGAAGCCCTATTAATTCTGAAAGGTGACTGTAAATGTCACAAGTTTTCTGCAAACCTTTTTTGTTGGTGCAAGGACTGGATTTGATTCACCTGGTACTTAATTGAGACGAGTGAGTGTTTTAATTGGATGCATGGGTTTTACTCAGTGGGAAATAACCTCAACTTCTCTTAAGGTGGCTTAACATAAGAGTTAATTCTCACTCATATGACAGATCCAACAGAATGGGTGAGTGGCTGTGTCCTAAGAGTCGTCTATGGCCCAGCTCCCTGGAGGCTGCACCATGTTTTGATTGTACCCTCTGAAATGCACAGAGTTCCAGGTGGTCACTGCAGGGGAAGTGAGACCAGGGCTCTTTGCTGCCTCAGATCAACCCACTGGCCAGAAACTAGTCTCATGGTCCCCCAGCCCCCAAATGCAAGTGGCTGAGTTGTGCAGTCTCCCACTGGCCAGAATGGGAGGTGAGTGAGATATTGGTGATGGCTAGTTCCTCTCCCAGGAACTAATGCAGAGGTCAACAGTGATCTGAACATTTCAGCACCACTTGATGTGTGGTAAATCTCCTCTGGGTGCTTGTGCTGAGGGTAACTCTCTCCAGGGACTGCCTCCCACAATGTCAGTGGTTTGCTAGAGAATCTTGGCTGGGGAAATACCTAATTTTGTAAGTAAATGTTTGACAGACATGTCTGGAACACCAAGAAGCCCATGCTATCCTCTCTGGACACTTCTTTCCACAGAATGTATGCTTTGGTAGCCTTCTAAAATTGTTTTCAGCTGGATGTAGTAGCTCACACCTGTCATCCTAGCACTCTGGGAGGCTGAGGCATGTACATTCCTTGAGTTCAGAAGTTTGAGACTGGCCTGAGCAACAGCGAGACTCCATCTCTATTGAAAATATAGAAAAACTAGACAGGCATCATGCTGGGCACCTGTAGTCCCAAGTACTTGGGAGGCTGAGGCAGGAGGATCGCCTGAACCCAAGAGACTGGGGCTGCTATGAGCTATGATGGTGCCATGGCACTCTACCCAAGGTGACAGTGAGACTCGGGTATTTATCATTTCTTTGTGTTAGGAACCTTCCAATTCCACTCTTTTAGTTCTTCTAAAGAATACCCTAATTTATTATTGACTATGGTCACCTTGTTGTTCTGTCAGATAGTGTTCATTCTATCTTATTATCTAACTATGTTTTTGCATCATTAACCACCTCCCCTTTAATCTTCCTCTCCCCATTACACCTACCAGCCTTTGGTAGCTGTCATCCTACTGTCTCCATGAGGTCAATCCCAACAAATATTTCTTGACCTCGCACTGTATAGGGTCCTCTGCTACACTTGGAGTTGACTGGTAACAGCCCTGGCCGTGGGGAAGCTACCTGTGTTGGATGGGATGTGCACATGAGCACACAGGCCATATGGGTCGGTGTGAGAAGGGGTCAGTGGGAGGCTGCAGTCTCAGTAGGCTTCCCAGGAAGGGCAAGTCTTACAGTGGGGATGGGTAGGAGTGTGCCAGCCAGGGCCAGGTTAAAGGCAGGACAGTGAGTGCTCCAGGAAGGACAGTGCTGGAGACATAGGCCGGTTAGCTGTGGCCATTTGGGGCTTTGTGGCTAACAGACCCAGATGCAGACATTTCTTGCTCTGTTACCTACAACTAATGCAACATAAAAAGCAGCAGTTTTCACCCTGCTGCCTGGCATTACAGACAGCTCATGTTTGGGCTTAATGTTATTAACCATTCTTAATTAAATATATTCTCCAGATAGTACCTGATGGACATATTAATTAGAGATTTTAAAAACCATTAGCAGTGTGTCACTAAAGATTTTTGTCTGAAAAGCTGGCTTTTAGAAGGGTTAGGAAAGAGCGCTGGTTGGAGCTGTTTTTCCAGGTTAAAATGTCAGCCAGCCAAGTACGGGCATCCCCCCTCAGTCTGAGTGTCCTGGAAACATGTAGTTAGATAGCCTCACGTGCTTATGATCGGATTCTTTTTCATTAAAACATGCATCCCTTCCCTGATTCCATTCTGTTCTTAGGACAAAATGCTGAGAGTCCTTCTGAGTGAAGATTTTCATTGTCTTTGTCTCGGGCACTCAAGGACTTTTGTCACTGCCGGACCCATCTCAGTGTACTGACAATTATAAACAGTCACATTGCTGAGGCCAGTTGGCAATACTTATCCAAAACCAACTATGGAATGTTCTGAGACCAAGCTCAGAACCCAATTAATTCTCTAGCTCCCTCCTTGGTCATCTCTTAGATCTTCCTACTATACTATTGATTTCCTAATTCATGGAAAATACTTAATTTTTTATAAAACATTGTTTTCTTCCAACAGAAAAAGTTTAGTGAGAACTATGATTGTGCTACTTGAGATGCTGGTTTACTGAAACGCTTTGATCTTGAAAAGCAGTGGCTTTTAGACCTAGAAGAGCTGATAGGTGACCACGTCCAAGCCATTCGCAGTGGAAATTTGAAAAATTTCACCCATGGTCTGTGTCACACTGGGCTGCTGGATAACAGTGCCAAGCCTCAGTTTTCTCAGGTGTGAAATTGGTTTATTAAGCTTGATTATCTGAGAGCTTTCTTCCTCCTCCTGAGTCTGCGGCTCTTTACAACGTAGGAGAGAGAAGCAGAGGAGCTGGGCTGAGACTCACATAGCTACTGAAAAGGCCCTACCCACCTCAGAACTGTGAGTTCGGTGCTTTCAATTTTCTAAGGCGTTAAACAGTTTATGAATAAAGTCCTATTTAAGGCACTTCTTTCATTATTATTCACAACACAACCCAAATCAATATTTGTCAGATAGAAAGGGCAGCAACATGAGAAAAATGATTTTCTAAAAGGTCCCCAGACTCTCGGTACCAGTCCTAAGGCTATATTTAGAATACTCACGAGCTCCATTTGCCATGATGACATCCTCGCTCTCTCTGTCTCTGTGGTGACCTTCGTATTTATAATAGATGAGTTTCTAATATTTTCATTTTAGGTAGTAGCACAACCAAGTACATTAACCCATTTGTTCCTGGAGAAGGTGCTGTGATCTCATCACTGGGCAGGGAGTCCTGAGATTCAGCTCATCTGAAATGTTTGGAGGAGCCCTGAGGGAGACGGAGCTGGCTTTGCAGGTGTGGGGGTGTTGGAGATTGGTGGCTGGAAATGGTTGGAAGGAACTGGAGAAGGGTAGGATGGAGGTTGAAGGGGGGTGATTGGGAACACAGCAAGGGTATAAGTTTGTAGAAAATTTGGATATCTCTATATGCAAAGCCATCATAATTTGGAATTTACATCTGTGTCTTGAGAGATGGGTGAAGCTTTTATTTAAATTGATCTTTCAGAATACAGACTCAAAAGGTCACTGGAATTTCAGGGTTGATGCAACCTGTGTTTAGGGGTTCCTTGTTCTGACCCCCTTCCAGACATGGCCTCATCAATAGGCAAGGAGTCTGGGGGCAAAAGGGCTGTGTTCACCATTAGCCCCTACTTCACTTTGTAGACTTGCACCTTGATTGCTAAGGCCCTGGAATTCAATTCCCTGTCCAAGTAAGGCCTGTGCAGTTGTCTTCCTTGGGTTTGTCCTATGGAGGGTGGCTCATCCCACTGGTGCATGTTGGTCTAGGCCCTAATGGTGGTTGAGGTTTGGGTGTTTACAGGAGAAGGTGCTGGTTGGAGTTGGATGTGAGGACTGGGGTGTCCACACACATGCATATGAGAAACTTTAAGAGGTTAAACAGTTTTTGAACTTGGACTTGGCTTTGCAGGTAGTTTGAAGATGTATTCAGCAAAGTACTGCAATGGAAGAGAATTCATTTAAAAGGTTATTGACTTGGCAAATAACATACATATTTAGACAAAAATGCACATGGGCCTCCATGGTTTCCTCACCTGGGAATGACAGGGTATGCCTGTCAGGATTTCATTATTTTTTAAGGCTGAATAATATTCCATTGTGTATATCTAATAATACACTTTCCTTATCCATTCATGCATTGATGGACATTTAGGTTGATTCTACATCTAGACTGTTGTGAACATCAGTTTTGCCATAAACATGGGAGTGCAGGTATCTCTTTGGTATATTGATTGCCTTTCTTTTGGATGTATATGCAGCAGTGATTGCTGGATCATGTGGGAGTTCTATTTTTATTTTCTTGAGGAACCTCTGTACTGTTTTCCATAGTGGCTGTACTAATTTATATTCCCACCAACGGTGTATGAGGGGGCCCCTTTCTCTTAGCCAGCCTTTATTGTTCCCTGTCTTTTTGATAAAAGCCTTTTGAACTGGGGTGAAGTGATATCTCACTGTGGTTTTCATTTGCACTTCTCTGATGATTAGTCATGTGGAGCATTTTTCTCATATACCTCTTGGCCATGTGTTTGTCTTCTGTTGAGAAATGTCTGTTCAACAGATCTTTTGCCCCTTTTTAAAATTGGATTATTTGATTTTTTTCCTGTTGAGAAGTTGGAGTTCCTTATATATTTTACTAATTAACCCCTTGTCAAATGGATAGTTTGCAAAGAGTGTCTCCTATTGTGTGGATTGTCTCTTCACTTTACTGATTGTTTTGCTGTGCAGAATCTTTTCAGCTTAATAAATATAATCCCATTGTGTCCTGGGGTTGAGTGCTATGGCATCATAGCTCACAGCAACCTCAACCTCAAACTCTTGGGCTTAAAGCAACCTCAAACTCTTGGGCTTAAAGCATCCTCTTGCTTTAGCCTCCCAAGTACAGGCACCCACCACAACACCTGGCTATATTTTAGAGACTGGATCTCGCTGTTGCTCAGGAGGGTCTCGAACTCCTGGACGCAGAAGATCCACCCACCTAGGGCTCCCAGAGTGCTAGGATTACAGGTGCGAGCCACCATGCCTGGCCTGTTGCCTGTGTTTTTAAGGCCTTACAAAAAAAAAAAAATCTGCCTAGGCAAATGTCCTGGGGGCATTTCTCTAATATTAAATACATTTGTATTTTATTTTTGGACATGGTGAGAGATAGGGGTCTAGTCTGATTCTTTTCTATATGGTTATGCAGTTTTTCCAGCACCTTTTTTTTTTTTTAAATCTTTTTATTACAGAAATGTATCAGACAGTTCATTTTGTGTAGTTTGTAATTCGTAACTGCTTTCTAAACTTTGTTTCTTCTTTTTTTAAAATTTCAGAATGTTAGGGGCTACATATGTGTTGTTTACATACTCAGCATCATTTACTGAAGAGAATGCCTTTTCCCCACTGTGTGTTCTTGGTGCCTTTGTCAAACATGAGTTGGCCGCAATGCAAAGGTTTATATCATTTTCCTTTTATAAAGATCTTCCGCCCAAGTGCCCATCGACCCACGAATGGATTAATAAACTTTGGTACATGTACACCATGGAATATTATGCAGCCTTAAAGAAAGATGGAGACTTTACCTCTTTCGTGCTTACATGGATGGAGCTGGAACATATTCTTCTTAG